>JBBPDA010131491.1:0-23228 GCA_037974385.1 Arnoldichthys spilopterus
TGTGTGTGTGTGTGTGTGTGTGTGTGTGTGTGTGTGTGTGTGTGTGTGTGTGTGTGTGTATGTTTGTGTGTGTGTGTTGACAGTCCCTGAGTGTTTAAGAGTCTTATTACTTGTGGAATGAAACTATTGCACATTCTGGTAGTGTAACCCAAATGCATCAGTACCTTCTTCCAGACGGCAGGAAGGAGAACAGTTTGTGTGAGGGGTGTGTTGGGTCATCCACAATGCTGGTGTATTTGCGGATGCAGCGTGTGGTGTAAATGTCCGTGATGGAGAGGAGAAAATCTCAGATGATATTCTCGGCTGACCTCACTATCTGCTGCAGGGCCTTGTGTTCCATGACAGTGCAAAAATGCAAAGATTATGAGGTGGGAAATAACAGTATTTGGTGATGTATCAAATTTTCCAGAAAATGGCAGAAACAACATAGAAAAATGCATAAAATATATGAACAGAAGCAATATAGTATATAAATAAGGGAGTGATGTGGTGATAGTGATCTTTTTGTTGGGGGAGCAGGTGGCGGTTTGAGTAAAATTCCTCGGTAAAAAGTAACAGTTTACATGTGTATGTGTGTCCGATGTTTAAATATGTAATAGTTCAGTACAGTGTGTACAGTCCTGATTTGAGAGTCTGATGGTCTGGCGCAAAAACTGGCAGTGAAGGCCCATGGCAGATGATTGGGGAGTGGTGAGTGGGGTCATCCACAATGCTGGTGGCTTAGTGGATGCTTCGAGTGGTCCATGACAGTCAGCATAGGAAGTAGAGGTACTGCTCGGCTGTCTTTGCAATGGGGCTGGTATTGCTGGTCCATGTGAGGTTTTCTGTGATTTAAACTATGATGCAGGGGAATCCATTGATCTTCAAAGAGAATGATGTCAGCGTACCTTCCTGAGGTCAACAACCCTCTCAAATGTTTTGTCCACATTATGCGACAGTTTGTTGGTTCTGCACCAGTCCACGAGCTGTCGCACATTGCCATTCCCACTGATCAAAAGTAACTAACTTTTTTACTTTTTTTTTTTTACTATGCAGGGGTTACATTGATCCAGGACTGACTAGAGCCCAGCCTTGGCATATAGGCTAGCCCAACTGTTTAGTGGCAATCAAAGGAGGAGGGCTTGTGATGGAGAGGGGTCTTTGTCACAAACTCAGTGTTCATTAACTGTATCAAAGCTTTATTAATGCTATTATTAATTAATTATAATGCTTGATTAATTATCTTATTATCAAATACAATATTACCTTGCTATATCTGGAACATTATCATCAGTTTTAAAAGTACTGCCATCACTGAAGTATGGACAAAGACGTGGTCAAGCTGAGTAGATTATCAATATAACAAAACATCTTAAAAAAAAAACAACCCAATGCGTCAAGTAGTTTGGCCTTCATTTCAGCCATATACACAGTTCGCACTGAAATAAAAACGTTTCTCTAGGACTGTGGTGTAACACAAAAACAGCACAAGACTACACAACTGGGACAGGACAGGAGAGGACCACACAGTGCGAAAAGAAAGAAAGGTGCACGTATAGTCAGCGGACAGGGATATTGCATATGTACTGGGCAAAATTGAGATATAATGAGATATAAAGGAAAATACACACAATATTGGGCATGTTGGACATTTTTGCTTAGCATGGAGTACCAGATCATCAGATACAATATTACCATGGTACATTAAAAGTGCTGAAATGTCAGCAGACAGATGTGGATGAGTTGGTTATCGGGAACATTAGGACTAGTGAAAGTGACTATTTGTCATTGTGAACTCACTCAAGCACCACAACGACCTTTGCATGTAACCCATCACACGTACACATGTGGAGCAGTGTACAGCGCCCAGGGAGCAGTGTAGCGGGAGGGTACCTTGCTCAAGGGTCCCTCAGTAGTGCCCAGGTTGGGACTTACTGTAATCTTCAGGTCCCAATGGCAAAAATGCCCTAAATAGACGGTTTTGAGGTTAAGGTTCTATTCATGAGCTGTTCAGTGAAGGATTAGAGAAACGGGCAAGTTACTGAGCATCTGCAGCTGACCCTCTAAATAAAGCAGCAGACTGAATTGTTCACACACTACAGTGTGATGCAGTAACACTAGGCTACCATAAGCTAGCAGCAAAGACCTGCACAAGTAAAACCAATGCATTTCAGGCTGTGGCATTGCTTTAGATAGCCAGTGTCACACACCAGGGGGCAGTGTGTGTCTGTAGAATATGTTCACTCACTATTCACTGCCTTTAGATGTTGTTTAGACTGTGGTATGAGGCTTTGTTTAGATTGTTTGTCCACGGCCCTGCCCAGCTTTCGAGGGTCAGTGGTTCCAGATGGAAACAATCATTCAACATGTCTCTTGTGCAAAATGCACACACACACACACACACACACACACACACACACACACACTCACACTGAACTGAACTGAAACGATACCCATAGACCTGTACAGGTGGTATGTCTAAGAGGGTTGATGTTTAGTGGAACGTTCTTAAAAGGTCTCCTCAAATCAATAAGCTTCGGTTTACATAACCTGGCCCATAGCATTGCAACATCTGCTGTAAACAATGCCTAATGTCATGGTTTTGTCTGTGCTGAGGGTACAGTAATGACTATATGATTATTATGCTGTTGGTAGCATAATGGCTTTTATAAACCACATATGTTCTTACATGCTTGTAAAATGGTGTTAAACTGTTTTGTCATTGCCATACGGGGCCTCTCAAGAGGCAGATGGTTCCAGGACTTCTAGGAGATGCAGCAGGAAACAGGGATGTACAGGAAGTGAAAATGTAATATGACAATACTTCCACTAAAGACATTTTTATGATATGATTGCACTGGGGTGGCACAGTGGGTCGTCTCACAACAAGAACGTCCTTGGTTCAGCTTCTGGTTGGGGAAGCCCAGATCTTTTGCATGGAATTTGTTCATCCTATGTTTGCGTGGGTTTCCTGCTACAGACTAAAGACAGTTCATCTAGTGACCTGTTCAGGGTGTTTCTAGGCCAGACGGCCAGGGTGTGGAGTTCATATATTCCTCCAGTGCCTGTGTATGTTTCTGCCAGAAGCTCTGGTTTCCTCCCACAATCCAAAAACATGGATATCAGGTGGATTGCAATGATAAATTGCCTCTAGGTGTGAGTGTGTTTGTGTATCTGCTTTGTGATGGCGACCTGTTCATGTTTCACCATCTTTCACCCCACGAGCACAATGACCGGCTTCAGCAGACCCTGGTTAGGACATTGGTGGAGATGCAGACTGGCTGAATTGACATTTTAACATTTTCTTTTTTATTTATATTTACAGTATAAACAAACATTTTCTGAAAAGTTGGAACATTTTGTAAAATACAATAAAATCAGAATTTTATTACTGAAAAGCACAAAAAATGACTTTTAGTGGTTTGACTGACCAACTTGATTGTGTTTTGTAAATATAAACATTAAACATTAGGACATATATTAATATTTTAGAAAGACTGATCAAGCTGACATTTTTTCAGAAAGTAATTCTCAATTTAATTTAAATCACATCCTGTATACACTGATCAGCCATAACATTAACACCACTGACAGGTAAATGAATGAAGTGAAGTGAAAGTGATTATTTGTCATTGTGAACACACTCAAGCACCACAACGAAATGCAACCTCTGCATTTAACCCATCACACGTGCACACGTGGAGCAGCGGGCAGCTATCAAACGCGCCCGGGGAGCAGTGATAACATTGATTATCTAGTTGTTTCATTACAATGGAGCCTGTCAGGGGGTAGGATATATTAGGCAGCAAGTGAACGGTCAGTTCACGAAGTTAGTGCTGGAAGCAGATAAAAATGGGCCAGTGTAAGCATCTGAGCCACTTTGACAAAGGCCTTATTGTGATGGCTAGACACCAAAAGATCTTGTGGAGTGTTCCAGGTGTTTACTAGTTAGTATCTACTAAAAGTGATACAAGCAAGGACAACTGGTGAATCAGCAACAGGGTCATGGACACCCAAAGCTCACTGATGCATGTGGGGAGTGGAGGCTAGCCCATCTGGTCCAAGCCACAGAAGAGCTACTGTAGTTTAAAAAGTGATGCTGACTCTGACAGAAAGGGGTCAGAACCCACAGTGCACCACAGTATTAGCAGCAACTCAATATTAGGCAGGTGGTGTTAGGGTAGGATACGACTGGTGACATTCTTGAAAATCTCTTGAAAAAATTTCACATTATTCAAAAGGAGCCTGCAAATTGGAAAAGCCAGTGGTGATGTAGAAATGTAGCCCACCGGGACTGCAGCCTAGCTTTTTGAAATGCAGCTATACTTCTGCATATGTAGAGAACATCATGTTATTCCTGTCACATGGCGTAGCCAGGTGTTCTACCACAGCAGAAAGAGTTCACCCAGTCGCTAAAACAGTCACTTAGTTTTACCTATTTTTCTATTTTGTATCGCTATTCATTCAATGAATTTGGTAAAACTTTTTCAAAGGCCCTGTTAATTTTACAGTTTTCTCATCAACTGAGCAAAGATGTTCCGCCATCATGGTGAAGTTTCTTACTGATTTTAGTTTTCTTCCCTCCAGCCGAGGATGTTACTCAAGTGTCCTTCATGGTCTCCAGTCACCCATAATCCTTTCAGCACGCATCTGACCTGAAGAAAGTGCAAGAGAAATGCCAGCGGATGAAACCAGCCACTACATATGGTTAAAAAAGCCAGTATAGTAAAATATACAGTACATCATTTCCTTTGTCACGTGTCTATTTAAAAGGGCATAAACTGAATGCAGGGTGTGTAATAAACCTGCTATTTTTGAGGAGGAAAGAGATTTTTCCCATTTTCCCACCAACGCAGTTTAAGACGTATAGAGGGGAAGACTTACCAATTCTTTTACAAACTCTATTTCTGGAAATGTTGCGACATTTTGTAAAATCTAATAAAAACAACAATCTATAATTTGTTAATTCTGTTGAACCTTTATTTGACTGGAGAAAGTACAAAAGAATTCAATGTTTTCACTGACCAAGTTAGAACTTGATGCCTGCAACACACTCAAAAAAAGTTGAGATTAACATGTTTACCTCAGTTTAATCATTTAGGAACTGATGAGACTAACTGTTGCAGTTTTGCCAGTGAAATGTTTGTTCATTCTTGCTAGATACAAGGCAGATCTGGATTGCTGGCAGACCAGTCAAGTAAGACTTGTAGACCATTGACTTCACAGGAAAAGACACTCACCCAAGAGATAAAAAAAAAAAAAGACAAAAACTCATTTTTTGCCTTCATTTCAATTGGACACTGATGCACCTCCATGCCATGTGTAATGATTCGTAGATCCTCAAAGGATTTTTGGACATGTGCTGGTAAAGTTTAAGGTTTTATTGACAAAGTTCAGGTCTTCAGAAATAGGGTAAAAAAAACAAGGTAAACAAGAGCATCAAAGGCAAAGACATGCAAACAGGGCAAACAAAGGCAAATCCAAAAACACGGTCAAAAAACAGGCAAGGTCCAAAATACTGGCAAACAGATGTAAGAAGGGCTAGGCAAAAGAGAAATCTTAAAATACCAAAAATAGTCAAAATCCAGAAATGCAGTTAGACATAGAAAACGCTCAGAATCGCAGAGTAAACATACAATACCTCACAACCTAGTGCAGGTCTTACTCTCCTTTGTATGCCTGTCCTCATGTCCCCCAAACGAGTACCACCTGGGAGGGGCGTGGTCGAGATGTTTAATATTCTGGAAATGCAGACCGCTCACGGCCACAAGAGGGAGCCAAAGTTCCTCTTACACCATGACAGTTCTTGGTTTTTGCCCCTTTTGCTAATAAAAGTCTTAATGTTCCCTTTTGTCTTTAACATAAAACTTTAACTTTTAACATAAGTTTTTTTTTGTTTGTGTTTTTTTTTTTTAGAAAAAGGAATGAAACATCTGACTTTTAATCTATCAGATGAGCTTGGGGCACTTGGAAATATTTCTGTAAAGAATGAATGGCTTTCTTTTTCCATAATGGAGTTAATGTGTTTAGTGGCAAAAGTTTTCCAGTTCTCCCAGCCCATGAAGTAATATTTATTACAGTAGCACAACAATTTCTCATGCAGTGCCTTCTGAGGGCTCGAAGCTCATGCAAATTCAACAGTGGTTTACAGTCTACAATCTATAGCCTACACAGGCTGAGATTTCTTGTTTACCATCTATTATGTATTGTAGATGGTAAAACACATGTTGTTTTTAAAGTGACTTACTGCTCTCTCACAAAGCTGAGAGCCATGACCCGTCTTTGTTTGCAAAGATGTTACCCCCCACCCCCCACCACCACCACCTCATTCCAGTTCACCTGCTTATTGGAGTTTCAAAATAATATTCTACAAACACTTCACTCATGTTTTGCCCCCTCCCATTTGTAAGTGTGCTGTCTATATCAAATTTGCAAATGAACCTGTTTTTAATGGCTGGAACAATAGATCAACCATGTCTTCTTCTTTAGAAAAAGTGGCTTTGGTAGAATGTTCCAGGTTGCATTATGCAATGGACAGTCCAATCCTGTGCAGGCAAGGGTTTGTGAGGGACACCCTTGCTGTTATGAAAATGCAGTTACCTTAATACTGTAGATACTGGCCTTTACAATGCCCATTTAATTATTTGTATTTATTTTTAACAGTTGCAGTAAAACATTCCTGTGCTGCTGTCCCCACAGTTCCTTGGCAGGCCTGGCAAGAAATCACTTTTCCCCTTCGTTCAGCTCTTCTGTTGTTTGCAGGATCTAAAGGCGTCTAATTATAAACAATCTCTTTAGAGATAAATCATCTTTACTTATCTCCGTTATCTCACATCAGAGATTTTTGCTCTCCACATCGTCCTTTTTGCTCATAGGTGGAGAAGCGAGGGACGGCTGTTTGATTTTGGCCTTCAGCGGCTGCCGCTACGCTGTGGTGCTGCAGTCAGTTGTCATTTAAAGCTGGAGGCAAATTATGCAAAAGCCTTCACACTTGCTGTGAAGAATCTTTTTTGGAGAGTTTGTGGAAAATTGAAGGGCCTCCTGAGTGGCCTTTCTGTCTTTCTTGCTCTGCCTCTTTCTTTCTTTCTCTCTCTCTCTCTCTCTCTCTCTCTCTCTCTCTCTCTCCCTCTCTCCCTCTCTCTCTCTCTCTCTCTCTCTCTCTCGCAGCCTCAAACCAATTCAAAAAACACAGAACTCTCCAGTAAAAGGCGTAATTACCACTTCTTCTCCTGGCTTTTGTCTTCCATTACGAAAGGCTTGGTTAAAGGCTCTTTCGGCCATCCTGTTATAATGCCACATCAAACCTTTAGCATTCAAATTGATTCTTGAACTCCAATTCACCAGTAGCCAGTGTAATATCCTGTTGTAATTAAATTTCTTTTATCAAGAAGAGCATGGTGGTCCTCAGCATTCAGGGCTGGACATTATTAAGCTTCCCTGCTTTGTGGTAAATTATACATTTCTATATATGTGTGTTTTTCAGAGAGTACTTCTGACAGCCTCATTATCTCTGCACTGGACGTTTGTAAGCTGCTCCTTAAAATCGAGGCATTTTCCAGCTCAATTTGCATTTAAAGGCTTAGTCAAGGCACATAAAGTCTAGACTCTGTTTTAAGGAACTTTGTCATTTGTAATTGCAGTTTGTAATCTCTTGAGCATAGTTCAGAAGGCCTAGTCAATATGAGACTAAACCCCACTATGAGCAGTGTGCCATTTTTGTGCCTTTGGATTGAAATGCAGTTTGAAAATTGCATTAAAAAAGCATTTGCGGTTTCCCACAGGGCTCTGTTTTTCGTCCTACACCTTCTGTTGGTAAGATGGAAATTAAATAGGGTAACATTGCCCACATGTATGCCAATTACACACACTTACACATGTCTGTAGCACCAGATGGCAATGATGCTGTAAACTCACCCCTAAACTGTATACAGAATCTTGGCTCTTAAGGAGAACGTGACAAAAATGACAAAAAAAAAATTTTGAGTTAAAAATTATAATCATCTTTAGTGGTTTTGGTATTGTTAATCCTTCTTGTTAAATTGTTTTGCTTTATTAGTTTTTCTTTTTCTAAAAAATGTAAAAAGGTTCAAAACATAACAGAATAGAATAGAATAAAAAATAGAAGAAATAACAAGAGAACAGCATAGAAGAGAACAGAAGGAAAAGAATAGAATAAAGTGAATATAATGGAATAGAAAATAGAATAGCAAATAAAAGTACAAAATAAAATAGAATAGCATAGAAGAGAATAGAAAGAACAGAACAGACAAAAATAGAATAGAAAAGAACACAAAAGAATAGAAAATAAAAGAACAAAACAGAATAGAGTAGAATAGACTACAAGAAAATATAGTAGAAAAGAATAGAATAAAATAAAACAGAATGGAAAAAAAAAAAGGACAGCATCGCATAGAATAAAACAGAATAGTATAGATTAAAATAAAATAGACCAGGACATAACAGACCATAACTGTACAGAATACAATACAATCAATACAATACAATATTGATGTATTTTATAACATTCCCAAACCTGTATAAAATTATATGCATTAATTAAAAAAGGTAAGCGGCGCATGTGCTTGATATAGCCTCCCTGAATTTGCATGTACAACTTACAGATTTCTTAGACAACATACATGCAGCATATCCAAGATTCTAGCAATGTATGTGCTGTATCTGCCATGGTTACATGTGCATACATGGCCACATACATGACATTTTTTGCTTTTGATTTTCAGAAAGTGTGCACCAAGTGTGGGATCGAGACAGTATGCAGTCAGAAGAGAGCTCAGTGGCTGTGCAAGATCTGCAGCGAACAGAGAGAGGTAGGCTACAGTTCCACAATCCCATTCCCTTATGATTTGCTCCCAGTGCTCATAATTAAATCCAGACAACAAAGGAAAACCTGAAAGTAGCATCTCTCTGAGTGTTTATAAGCCCTTATCTGCATTTATTTAATCTACAACCAAAAAACAAACCCTTCAGAGGTTCCATCTTGTGAATCCACGCTGTATTCTGCAGACTTTGGTTGACATTGTTGATTAGAAGGAGGGATGAGATGGTAAGCAGTTTTAAAAAGCAACAAATTCCAAGGCCTATCATCCTGAGTTGTGCAGACCAAAAATATTAAAATAACACAGCAAAACAAATGTTGTGTAAAACAATAACGCTAGCACTGTCTTTTCTTTTATGTTAAAAAGTGGTTAGTGGTAGCCTAGTGCTTTAGGACTCCATTTGATCAGAAAGTCTTGGCCCCATGTACCACTGAGGTGGCTTTGAGCAAGGCACCATTCCCCTACACTGCTCCCCAGGTGCTATTGATAGCTGCTGGCTTCTCCGTGTGTGATGGGTTAAATGCAGAAGCCATTTTTTGTTGTGGTGCACTTTGTGCAATGGGGTGTGTCCAAAATGACAAATGGTCCCTTTCACTTCACATCAGACCTCATCGTTGCCTGTGGTTTGCTCGTTCCTTTCAATGATTGGAGCTCCAAGGTGAAGTAGAGCATCCGACTCCTCCACACACGCAAACCTTGGCACAGAGTTTCAGCTGTGTTTTTAGCAGTGTTATCTGAGTTGGAAAATGATAGATTTGTTGCTGTTACTGCTCATTTGATTCTGTTTTTTTTAATCCCTCCCACCTTCTTCACATGTGACTGTCTTATAAAAACTCATCAAGGTTTAACTGTATTAAAAATCTGTGCAATAATAAGACTTGTGATGCCATTTTCCTGTGCATCCCCATGGAAGGAAACCATTTTGAATTAGGTCAAGTCTAAGTAAACATAATATTCTGAAAATTTCAAAGTGAATATATTTGTAAAAATATGTTGAAATAAAAAAGCTAAAAATCAAGACATTTCTTAAATAATTTTAATAAATCTTAATACTCTGAAGGTTGCAATAGTTCCACGTGGATAGACGTACTACAAATAAAATAATGCACAAAATCTTTTATTTATTTATTTATTTGTTTTTTAAGTGAAAACGGCAAATTGAACAACGCCATCCACAGTGATTAACTAGACAATCTCCCCTCATTCACGCCCCATTAAGTGTTCTAATTGGTTCACTGGCTATATTCCCCTTCTAGATTAAGACTCAGAAAAAGCTAGAGCTCAAATAAACAAACATCACTTGCAACTGTCCTAGTATCGGCTAGATTTTTATCTGTTTTGCACACATACAACATAAATTTTTACACAAACAAAGATTTCTTTTTTACATGCATATGTGCTCAGGAATGGTTAGAAGTTTAAAGCCTTCACAGCTATGACTAACCCCCTCCCCCCTTCCCAGGGGATTTGCACCTTTGTCACCTTTTCACCCCTGATGAGTGTGCATCCCTGTATCCCACCATCATTCAGAGCTACGTGCTGATGTGTAGGTAGAGTAAGACTGGAGTTCCAATCCTGGATCAAAGCACAGAACAGTCACACTTATATAAATAAAATTAACTTCCACGAATCCATTTCATATCTGGATAAACACAGATTAATCAGTAAGTGATCCCAGCCCTATGTGGAAGAATATGGGACATTTTATCTGCTCAGTGCCTCATCACGGCATCGCTTGTAGACACATGCCAGGACTTCAGTACTCATCATTATTGAAAGGGTCTTCAACATCTGGGTTTTGCAGTCAGCTTTAAGAGGAGAGTGTGAACTGCAGCTCCTTCATGTTGATTGAGGTCTTTGAGGGTGTGCGTGTCTGAAGCTCAGCATCATCATCGTTGCCCGACACGTGAGGGGAATTCTAAAGGAAACCCATGTCCAGTCATGCTCGTAAAACTTGATGGGGGAAAAAAAGGGGTGGGCGGAATTCTTAAGCAGATTCCTATGATTTACAAATGATAAATATGCAAAATATTATACTAATATATAATTATATATGCAAATATTATACACTGTGTAAACGATCATTATCACTTATGCTTATAATATCAGCCAGGGGGTTAAATTTGGTTTTTCATGCTAAGTGGGGCAGTGACAGAAGGCTATTGTCTACATACAGCAGTGTAAAACAAGGCAAGCAGGCCCATTGCTTTGGGTGGATGAAATCTAAAGCTCCCAGACACTCATTACCAGTATTTACCTTACAACTTTCCTAACGCAGAGTATTTTTCTTCAGTTACGCTTTTAATCATATGGGAGGTGTATCTTGAATCTTGAATCCAAATTTCAAGCTAAAGATTTGGTTTGGATGATGAATTTGGCCTAGTATTATTAACAGGAATAATGTCTGTTCTATGAAATGTATTTTCTATAGAGACTCAAATGTCATAGCTATAAAAATGGCATTTTATTCTCATTTGTTATGATGTAACCGTATTGATTTCATTTTAAAACACACCACTGATCAGCATTGCAGTGACTCTGATATGGTAATGGAATGATCATGTGTATGGTACTCCGTATGTTTTCTGACAGTGTAGATTGGTTGCACCAAGTTAATGGCAACCAGGGTTTTCGACCATTCTGTATTCTGTAACACAGAATACTGGAAACGTTTTTAGAAAAGGACCCTGTCTTTAACCTGCCACCACTTTTCCATGGCCATCTGCTGAAACTGGGGTAGACTATAGTTTATAGGACTTCCAAAAGATCTCCTGTGATGTTTCTCCTTACATAATTGGTCCTACCCATTGTAAAACAACACATGATTGGTTGCCTCTGCTGTGAATTAGTAATTATGTGATGTTTAATCTGGTGTGTTGGCTGCTAAGGGCCTAACCATTGAGAAAGATTTTGTATATTTATTGAGATGCCAGAAAGAAAAACAAACCTGAGATCATGAAGATCCATTGACCAAACAGGGTTTCAGTCTTTTTGTTTTCGACCAAAGCTTGAACAATGTAATGACATTATTGCTGTAATGCTTGCATAGTTTAAATACAGCAAACACATTAACTGTAAGACTGTAAAGCACACTGACAATAAGTTCATTATTATTTTACAGAAATCATAAGACAGCCCAGAGGCAAATAGAAATCATTATAAGACCCTGAGGATTCCCCACCGCTCTCTTATCCAAAAAGTAAAAAAAATATTATAGTCTTATAAAAACTTATGTAAAACTTAAGTAAAAGTATAAAATGTATTAAAAATATATATTCATAAGATCAACTGCTGTGTAGAGCATGCCCGGAATGTGCCCAGAATGACTTGCAAGTCTGCATAAGAAGATAAGTGGCAGAATATGAAAGACAAGTTACTGACAGAGCATCTTATTATGGGCTGGACAGATAATGGAAGCCTCCTGTCGAAATGACTGTTCCTGGCTGGATTTAGGAGGAGGTTGACACCCCCCTACTGCTCTTTGAACAGGGAAGTCTCATTTTGTCAAACTCCCCCGCTCCAGCCGACTTCTAGGGTTGTAATTGAGACATCCTCTGCTATCTTGGCTTTTCTAGATATGTTGAGGCTCCCTGCCAAATTTCTTGCCGCAGCGAGCACAGACCTCAGTCCCGTCATTATGTGCAGCGTTAGTCCATCAGCATTTCTTCAGGAAAAGTGGATCAGTGAATCTTCTGCAGTGTGCTAAGAGTTTTTGATGCTTTGCTGTTTAAGACCACACAGTGATCGCTGGCATCATTTCCATTTGACTTTTGACTAAAGTTAACATAAGGGTAGATGTCCATAGTCCATTTGTAACAGATCTCAAGCGGTGTAGGAACGATTTGTTTGAGGATATAATGAAATACATATTTACATACGTAATAATAACATTACATTGTTCCATATCTGTTAAACAACCAACTGTATTTGACCCAAGCCTTCAACTGCCAATCTATTAATGCAGGACGTAGTATTTTACTTGCTGACTTGGAGGGGATGGCAAGGGAAAATCCTTTTTTGTAGGTTTGTAAGCAGAGCCATAGGCCTTGGAGGAGATTTTTACAATTTTCATTGTAACCCAGCTGAACCCACAATATTTTCCGGCAAGCTTACCCAGTGCAGGACCTGTGGGTTATGGGTCAAATTGTGCATCACTATTACGCAGTGTTTCAGCCAGGACTGCTTTTAGAATGAGACACAAAACAAAAGGAAAGTGTAGAATATGGACCTTTTAAAAAAAAGTCATGCAGTGCTGTAAAATGTAGATATTCTATGATAAGAAAAACCTTTTAATTCTTACAATTGCTACTATTATAATGATATGTATAGTTATTTTTGCATATTTTTATATGTAACTAAAATGTATACATTTTAAATGTAACTACAATACTGTTTATGATGATTATTATGCGTTCCCACAAGGAACCTTTTGTTTGTAGCTTTTTGGCTTTCTGAGCTTAAAGCTTTAAGCCCTTTGTGCCAGTTTTAGACACATTAGATGCATTCTGCCCATATGTTTTGTAGTCTTATGTAGTGTTATTAAAGCTAATGCTAATTTCAGGCGCATAGTGCATGTTTCAGTTTTCTTTGTAGTAAAGATGGGTTGTTTCTAACTGCTTGTTACAGTTTTGTGTAATATTAAAAGGATTTTTCTGTAAAGTCGACCAAACCCTGCTGTAAATGGTCTGTGTTTCCACTGGGTGATGTTATGTAATTCGGACTGGGTTTCGTCCTCTCACAATAACAAGTTCTGCTCCATTTTGGCACAGTGATTTTGTTTACATCCACTGCAGTTGCAATGGTAGTGTGTGATCGAAGGCGACGAGGGCATGCAATGCACTCAACAACGGAAACGCAGCCCCCTTATACCTAGAAGCACCCACATATAATAGATTTCTGTGCGCAGTGATTTTACAGCGGTACTGTGGATCCACGGCTTCTGAATGACTTGCTCAACATTTGATGAGTTATACAATGCAATAAGAACCATCACGGTGCCGGCAGTATCCTGCCCCAGAGAGCCAGAGTGCAGAGCTATCGCTCTGAAACTGGCTGCCTATGCAGAGTAAACAAATGCCCTATGACTTGATATACGGTATTTTCATTTCAGTTTTTGAAATATTGTTTCGTCAAATCTGTAAAAAACACCTCATGCAAGAGCGAGAACTTTTTTTGTGTGATAGGAGTGATATTTTGTGATTTTGATACATCCAGTTCATATTTTTACATCAAGTTACACACAAAATGTCTTTTGACTTTGTACTTATACATGGGAACAAAACATGTGTTTATAAGTTTAAAAGCTGAAAAACAGGAGGATAAATTCGGGGGACAGGAGGAATAAGACTCTTAAACACCTAGAGACTGACTGATAACACACACACACACACACACACCAACTTAATTAGTCAACATCTTTATATTTATTATTGTATTTAACATTATGCTGCTTCCTTATTTTGCCCCCATGTCATGTTCACATCTGCTTTTTTCAGTAACATTGTTACATCTTTGCACAACCTGCTACATTGCACCTGGTACATTCCATAACTGTGTACTGGTCTCTACTGTCTTTCTTTGCACTGTCCTGCAATGTTTGCACACATTTGTACACAATGCACTTTATGTTGTCATATGTGTAGTTTCTATGGTCCTGTGTTTTCATGTAGCACCGTGGTTCTGGAGGAACCTTGTTTCATTTCACTATGTACTTTGCTAACTGTACATGGTTGACATGGCAATAAAAGACAACTTGACTTAATAAATGACTAAAATTACTACTTGGTTGAAAAGCTGTTATTGGTGATTATCAAATTTACAGCATGTACAGTAAGACTTTTTTTTTAGCATTGTGCAATTTCAAAATCCTCCATAAATTTCAATAGGATTCAAGTTAGGAGGTTGGCAAGGCCACATAAGCACCTTTATCTTTTTTAGAAACCAGTCTTGAGTTGTTTTGGCTTTTTGTTAGGGGATATTGTCTTGTTCTCCCCAGATTCAGTTTCACGGCCAATGAGATAAAATTCCCCTCCATTATCTCCAAAGTCATCACTGCGTTCATGTTTCCTTTGTTGACATATAAATGCACCAGTACCCTTTGCAGAGAAGCAGCCCCTAAAGGCCTTGGCATACTTCATGTGGAGGTGAGCAAAACGAGTTTGCCTGGAGCGAAACGACCTTCGCGTGCATGTATGCTTGCGTACTCTCTGTGGATTTGCCTTGGCCATTAAGTCATCATGCATGTTTTCTCCAGTACAGCAGACGGGAACTTGTATACACTGAACAAGGAAATTGTTCATGTTATTGTGAACAGTAAACTTGACAAAACTGATTGTTTAAATATCTATTGCAGAAAAGAAGGAAGAAGTTGCTCTTATGTTGTGTTTCCTTAAACTCGTCCATATTTGCCTGCATAAATGTTTCCATCTAGTTTTGATCAAACCAATAATAGGCTGTCAAGTGCCAACCAGTCACAGGGGGCCTGGCTATAACCAATCACAGATGGTGTTATCTACCTAACTTCTTTGCTGAGTTTGGGACACTGGAACACTTTAAGCCTAACATGCAAGAAACTAATCAGAATGACTCATCACATCATCTTAAAAAAGGCATGGGCGGAGCTATGGTCAAGTGGTATTATAATGGCATGTTTACCTGGAAAACCAGATTGGTTTTTGGCAAGGAAATGGACTTGAACATGTACAGAGTGAATATCATTCATGGGAGCTCCACCTAAGCCTTTTCAGTGCAGTTTGTGTATTTTGAAAATGTACCTCTGTCCGTAACAAGCATTGAGCACCTGCATGCCACTAAAACACAACATTTAAATATGGTTTAATCATATGCCACTGACTTTAGATGTTATTTGCAATGTAATTTCAGGGCCTTAAAATAGTGCTTGACAGTTCACCCAGCCACACCTCATTTAAAAAGCTCCATCCTACGAGCTGGAAACACACACACAATCATTTGCACATGGCATGAAGTAGAGGAATGCACTGGTATTAAACTAGCAAAATCACTTTGCATCATGCTTTCTACTGGTGCAAAATAAAGACTTTTGCACATACTTTATGCGAAAAAATGATCAAAATCATGTCTGAATACATGTCTCCCCTCACTGTGCTATTAATATACACATTTACACATTGGCCATCTGGAAATCTGAATGCTAGCACACTTATTCACTTAGTTCCACCCTCATACCTGACTTTCATACAGTCTGACTCCCACTGGGCTACACAAATCAAAACCAGCAGAAAAGCTGCACATGGCTCCGGCTCACTGTGAGCAAGCATTAGTGTAGCCTCTAGCACTCTAGCACGGAACAGGATGTTCTCATAACACCACTCCAATTAGCCACATGCGAGCGCTCTCAAACACAACTCGATCCACTGCCCTGAATGATAGACCGGTGCAGGCATCACTAGACAGTGTGTGAGAGAACTGCAGAGGGATTGTGGGTGATTGGAAAATAATAATAACTGAGAGGCTGACTTGACATGGGGGCCACGTTGCACAAGAAGTCTTTTGGGTTCTCGCAAGTTACACAAAATATTACAGTGTTATTTATATATATATATATATATATTTATCTTACACAATGATTATTGTTACTGTGGATGGCTGGGTATGTCATAGAAAGCCTATTATTTAGTGACGTGCCATACCACAGATTTTCTTTCCGATCCGATACTGAGTAAAATGCAGGCTGGTATCGTCGAAACTGATCCGATACTGATACTTTATACAAAAACTTAATGTGTTTGGAAGATCAAAATAAATAAAAAAATGTCATGACCAAAAGCCAGGTAGACAGACGTAAATCACTTTCCCAAAATTCAGCAACAGTGCTACGTCGCCAACAGCTCCACATTCTCTGCCTCTGTACCTGGAAAGCGCCTGCCTGCAGCACCAGAGGACTCCGCGAAAGACGCCTGTCTTCCGCACACCACTAATATTGTTCTGTCATTCAGAACACAGGATGTGTGTGCATATGTGTGTGTGTTGCAACTTTCCACACAATTCCATGGTCTGAGTAATGCCAAGGTAAATTGTGGTGAGCATTCAGTGAGCTATTAGTGCCGTACATATTGGTGTGGTGTGTCATAATGGGCTCAATCAAGTTGTCAGTGATAATGCTTTTGGAACCTGGTCCAATTCACTAATGGAATCAGTACATGAGATGAGGTTTGAACCATTTTTGCTATTAGAATTTCTACAGTTAACTTACACAATATTTGATATTGGGTTAGTTTATTGTGTGCAGGTAGTGTAAAAATGACTTGGACCTTATTGTTCTGTTGATGTAGAGATTTGTCTTTATTGTTCTGGTCAGTTATTCGGTTAAGCGCATTTTAAGTCCCTATGTCTAACTTAAACATACACTGAACTTTACTCACCCTGAGTTTAGATCAGTTATAGTCAAAATATCCACTGATTTTCATTATGGCTTTAATTTAATTAATTAATAAACCTCACCGAGCTTCCTCACCAGAATGTAAGACAAAGACATCCTATTTGTAGATATTTTGTGGATCTCTCTTTTTAAGAGAATTAGGACTTAAGGATTTTTAAGAGAATCCAAGAATTTTATTTGATCTTTACTAAACTATTTATGTGTTCAGAGATTTATAATAAAAAGAAACCTTCACTGTTTGATAGAGGTCTATACTTAAAGAACTATGAGGTTGCTTAAAATTTTTTTATTATTATATATATAACATTAAAAATAAAAAAGTAAAAACAATAATCATTATTATCATCCCAAATAAATATAAAATTAAAAAAATATTTGTCATTGTGCACACACTCAATCACACACAAAGGGCACTACAACGAAATGTGACCTCTGCATTTAATCCATCACATGTGCACACATGAAGTGCCCAGGGAACAGTGTAGCAGGATGGTAACCTCCTCTGGGGTAATTGAGTGGTGCTCGGGCCAGAACTTGAACCTGCGACCTTCAGTTCACAAGGCCAAGTCTCTAACCACTATGCCACTCCCCACATGAGTGTTGGATGTAGCAGTAATCTCCACAATGTACTCGGAGGCCTCTGTTCCTCAGTATATTGGCAGAGTAATTGTACATTTATGTGTAAACATGTAAAAAGCCCTCTTAGCAAGCTTAAACAGCACTATGTTGGCTGCGTCTGTCATTGCACAGAATCGCCTGAAGTAAACACTCTTCATGTTTCTCAAAAGATCTACTTTCAGTGATGTAAACTGCTGTTTGTGCATGAAAGTGCTTGAAAGTGTCTGTGTTTTTCTGTGGACAGAGATTTTTTTAACATTGCTCGTGTAGTCGAGATTTATTTTAATGAACAAATAAGAAAAACCCTTGTTTTTAAAAATACCCATGTATGTGTGGACAAGGCCTCATTCTCAAACATGGAAATGCATCATTTGCATAGACAGTGCCTCATGGTTAACCAGCCAGCCAAGCTCATAAAATATTAATAATGTTGTAGGTTTGTAAATGCATCCTTAAATCTGCTTCCAGGCAAAGTCTCATACCTTGTATATAAACACCAGGTAAGAATTAAAAAAACGAATTACAAACATTCCATGGCACCTTCTAAAGTAATTTTCATTGTTTTTAAAACGATTCTGGTGTTTTGCACATCTTTCATTACTATTATTATAATTATAACAATTATTATTATTTATGTTATTATTATGATTATTTAAAATAATAATTACATGCATCTTGTTTTTTTTCAAACCAAACAATGACACAAACCCAAGTATGGCTCAGTAACCGGGGACAGAACCCAAATACGAGAAGCATGAATTCTTACACCTCTAAAACAGACCCATTCTTAGTCCCTAAAAAAACTTCCCATGGTATAAAGCAATCCTACCAGTCACCACCAATCTCATACACTTTGTCTGCAAATGTAGACGTATTTCAGTGGCAGGATTTCTGAGCGGTGCTCTCTTGCCCTCTTATCTGGTTGGTATGAGTCCTACAGACGGAGTCTGGGGAGCTCCTCCATTCTGCATCATCCTTTCAGTCTGCAAGCCAGGGCTGCCAGCGTGGCGCCCACTATCAGATGGGCTTTTGCTCTTCTCCCTGGACACGCCGTTTTATCAGAGCTGGTCAGTGTTGATCTAGCTCACAGCCTCCTCTCCCTTTCCCGCTCCATCCATCCAGTTGTCCACCTACGCGGTTGCCACATTCACAGGTTAAACACACTCCCACGGTAAACAGAGATGGGCACAGGCACGTCCAGGCTATTTCAGGAGGCCTTCTAAGTCGTCTGCTGTCTCTGAGATGTTTTTTCTGCCCAGTCTTAAATGAATGACAGCCAAACATGCGAAACTAAAAGGATACTTTGTTGTACTCTTTGGTGTTATAAACATATGGTTGCCTTAGACTAGGTGTCTTTTTGGGATCACAAAAAATTCCCCCATAATAATGCCCCCAGCATACCCAAACACACTTTAGTCATGGCCAAGTTCTTACTCTTTTAAGTCTCCCCTACTGTTACAAGCCAGACTATTTTTCATCACATAACATGGCAAAGTACTTATTTTAATGCCCCCTATAGCTTAGCCCCAAATGCTTGAACTACTTACTGATTATAAAGAGAAGCTCTGTTACTAAGATTTAATAGTAAGTCTTGCGGTTAGGTTTATGACCAGGAGTAGGGTTAGTCTTTGGGTTGAAGTGAGTGAGTGATTATTTGTCATTGTGAACACACCAACACGGCACACACTCCACCACAACAAAAGGCAGCCTCTGCATTTAACCCATCTAAGCATGCGCAGTGGGTAGCTGATGTGGGCAGTGCCCAGGGAGCAGTGCGTGGGGGCAGTACCTTGCTCACGGACACCTCAGTGGTGTACCAGTCTGGGATTTGAACTGGCGACTTTCAGATCACAGGGACAACTCCCTAACTGTTATACCACCACTGCTTCTGAAGTTGTGGTGGAGGAAATATTATAAAGGGTTAGGAAAAAGTTATGTACACTATGATTTTGTAAAATATTAGTTAAAAAACTTGCTTCTGCTGATGACCAAACTAAAATACAACACTGGCAATTAGAAACTTTTGGCCAGTTTTTGCCTAAAATGGCAAAAAACAAAAGTCCCTTTTCTTTGTTGCCTCGTGGTTCCATTTTTGACTAATAACCTTCCACTTTGTAGCAATTTTCCTTTGACGCTAAGCTCCACCCCCCAGACTTCAAAAGAGCCTTTTAGATTTCAAATGCAATTTCACCTTCATGTATGAGGGGAGGTCTTAACAGCTTTGGTATGCCACTTCTAGGCATCCGTGCATTAGTAGGAGATGTTTTTCACCACAGTATAGTTACAGCTCGAGCCCTAAATCCTTGTGAAAGAGCACGTTTCCACTTCTGCCTTTCCATTGTCTCCCCTAGGAATGTTTTTTTTCCTTTCTAGATGAATATTCTCTTTCAAATAACTTCTAGTGCCTGTCAAGCGTGTGCAGTCCTGATATTTATGCGTCAAAAACTGAAGTTCACATTACAAGGCCATCCGTGGAACGCATAATCAAGTTTGAGCTGGAGCCCACCCGCTAGTGCCCACCCGCTTTTTTCTCCCATGCCCATCCTTTATTGCATCAGTAGCTCTAATGAGGTGCATTTTAGAATGGGAACACTGTGCAGTCCACACGCATAAATCATTTCTTGCTATTCATTTTCATTCTCTCTTTCTTGTTGTCTTTGGCTCTTATTCTGCTTTTCCACCCCAATCTGATTAATCATGGTTCGACTGGGAGAATGACGAATGTTACCTTGAGCTGTACATTCCTATTAAATGTGCCATATTTGTGATGCAATCGACACGTAAATTTGACTTGCTTTCATTCCGGTAAGTGCTTGGAGCTCAGAAAGCATCTGTACATTCCTGTGATTTTGGAGCAAGAGATACGCTAAATTGCAATACAATTTGCTCTTCGATAATCCGGGAGATAAAATGCAGCTAAATGGTTAGACAGCTGGATGCCGTGTCTGCAGGTTGATAGCGAGGACTAGCATGATTGCAAGTCTAGCTCCATCATTGTAGCATGAGGGAGGTACAGTCGCACGCAGCCTTTGGGCCATCATAAAGCTTATCGCAGTTCCACAGGATCTGGAAGTGCAAACAGCAAGTGTGTGGTTAGGGAAACATTTGCTACATCCCCTTAAAAACAGGCTTTTTGTGTGTTTTTTTTCCCCCATGTAGCTGAGTTAGGAATCTCAAATATTGCACTGACTGTTGATCACACTGAGCCCTTTGCTAGGGGCTCCAGCTCTTCCCTAAACCAGTCCTTTTTTTATCCACATGTTGCAGCATTCTTTGTACTCTTCTCTCATGACTCATCTGCTCCTGTCTTAGCCCAATGTTGTGGCTTATTGCTTAAGTGAGCCAAAAAAATGAGGCCATTTTTTTTTCTCCCCCACCCCAGTAAAAGTGTGCTCGGGAAGAATAAATCAATTAAGCCCCATTATGCAGACTCTAGTTTAGCTTCATAATACATTCTGCCAAAATGAAGCCTGAATCCAATAGGATCCGGAGCCATTAATGCTGTCTGCCAGAGTTCTACCCGATGAGAGGCACTTCAGTCATAGTGGTTACGTTGCCAAGTGCGCCAAAGGCGTTCAAATCGAATCATGCAAATTCACTGGCTCTCTGGCTAAAGGATGGGACAGTAGCCTGAAATCCGAACTAGGCTAAATCTATGCTGAGAGCGGATAGGATTGAGTCTCTTGAGATTTTGGTGGGGGAGAAGACAGCATAAGCAACCGAAATAAACAGTTCAGTTTTGTTTGATTTACTAGAATAAGGGGAAATGCAGATCATTTTTTTATGTCATTTTAAGCCATTGATCATTGTTGGATAATACTATAGCTGTTTTTTTGTGTTCCAAATCTGATCAAATGAGTTTTGTCCTGTTTCTGGGTCAGTATATATAAAACTACAGACAGAATTAAAAAAAAGTCAACGGCAGAGATATTAAAAGAAACATAGTAAATGTGACAAATGTTACACAGACAGCCAATCAGCAGTCAAATTTTTGAACCAAGCATTCTAATTGGCTTGCAAACTAGAAATATCTGAGTAAAGACTGGCTACTAAGTAGGGGTGGACAATATGATGATTTTGATCACTATTGACACTAATCAGAATCAGTTAATTTGGCCAAGAATGTTAGAACATATAGAATTTGTTTTTGCACCAATGGTGTTTTGCTAGTACTTAAACAAATACATGTGGTACAATACAATACATAGTAGACAATATACGATACATAATATACAGAGGTACATAGTATGTGTAAAGTGGGAAGTACACAATATACAGTATGCTTGTGAGGTGCAGTACAATATACCATGTAGATACAGTTATATGTAACATTAGCCGTTTTTACAAAAATAAATAGTATTCAATATTTGAACATATTTGAACATTCAATATTTATAATATACGATGTATGTATTATACATTATTTTATAAGCAATAGTCCATACGGTGAGCTGTAGAATGGACAGTACATTTACAGAAGAATATATACAGTGTATATAACACAGGTGATGTAGAGTTTAAATAGAGAGGTGACGGGAGCTGTACTGTTAACTGTCATTTAGGAGATGGCCTAAGGAAAGAAACTGCCCCTGTGTCTCTCGGTGAACTGGGACCTGTAGCGTTTGCCTGAGGGCAGCAGTTGAAAGAGAATATGACCGAGGTGATATGATCTTCTCTGCCTGCTTCCTGGTTCTAGTGGAGTACAGTTTGTTGTCGGGTGAGCAGGAGGGCACCAATAATTCCTTCTGCTGTCCTCACTGTGCGTTGCAGTCTGTCCCTGTCCTATTTCGAGACAGTCTCAAACCAGACTGTGATGGACACCCACAGGACAGATTCAGTAACTTTTCAGAGTATATGGAGAATATAGTTATTGACCATATGCATGTTCCATTACGAAGAGAGCATACGTTGCAGTTGAATTCAGCACTGTGCTGTGAGAAATGACACTATTTTACTTAACGCAGCACTACTTTTTTGACTGCCTGCTTACCAAACCATGTTTCATGATACATATTGTGAAAATATCTTAATATATCTTATTTTCATCCTTTTTGCCATATACACTCTTCTGTTTGGTTTTTTATGTATTATGACATAAGTTTTGCTATAAGGTATCAAAATTATTTTTACATTTCTGATTGATACTCAGTACTACAGACTTTCATTCAGTCTTACCACCATCCTTAAGCCAAACCATCCTAAAACATAAATGTTCCAAAAGCTTGGCTGCTGATTGGCTCTCTGATTGGCAGCTTGCCTGGTCTTTAACCAGCAGCTCGCCTGGTCTTTAACACACCAAAATTCTCTCACACCACCCCACTGCTGAGAACCCTTCACTGGCTTCCTGTGGCTGCCCGCATCAAATTCAAAACACT
>JBBPDA010131501.1:0-23227 GCA_037974385.1 Arnoldichthys spilopterus
GTGTGTGTGTGTGTGTGTGTGTGTGTGTGTGTGTGTGTGTGTGTGTGTGTGTGTGAGAATTACAGTAATATTGTATTGTGGCCCCAATATCGTGATGGCGTCACGACCTCATTGGCAGTTTACACCCTTGTTATTTATATATGCGTTCATGTTCTGCAGCTTTCTCAGAATAATCTACAGCTCATTATTTCTCTGGTGGTGTATTTAATTTCTTTATTAGGTTTTATACAATATTTTCATCATGTAAGGACTATTATTGGGATGTTTGAGCAACACAACTGGTTTAATATTTTAAAGGAATGATTCCAGCCTTTTGAATGGTGGTGTAATTTAAACAATGCAGTAAACAATAAGAGATATTTTTTTGTATTAATCCATGTGAAAGCCTGTCTAAAAGGCATGATGTTTTGTGACCTACATGTTCACTCCTGTATGTAAATGTGCTATTCCTTCTTTTTTGTGTGCATGAAATCTTGTGGGGGGGTTTTTTCTTGTGCATGTGCTTTTCTTCCCAGATGTTCTCCCTTAACATTGATGTGATCTGCAGAAGGTGTCCGACTCAGTCTGCTGTTATTACATTCAGCCACACTTTCTGTTTATGTAAAGTGAACTTGGATCTGTTTCCAATATGCTTTCAGTTATAACCTGATTACCTTACACCTGTCAGCCATAACATTTAATGCCACATGCCCATATGGCTCTGACTGTGGTGCACTGTGTTCTGACCCCTTTCTATCAGAGTCAACATTCACTTTTTAAACCATCTGTTCTTGTGGGATAGGACCAAACAGTCTAGCCTTCACTCCCCACATGCTTCAGTGAGCCTTGGGTGCCCATGACCCTGTCACTGATTCACCAGTTGTCCTTCTTTGGATCATGTTTGGTAGGTACTAACTACTACACACCTGGAACATGCCACAAGTCTCATCTAGCCATCACAATAAGGCCCTTGTGAAAAGACTTGCTCGATTTTCCTGCTTCCAGCGCATCAGCTTTAAGGACTTACTGTTCACTTGCTGCATAATATATCCCACCCCCCTGAGAGGTGCCATCATAATGAAAGTATAAACTAATCAACGTTACTCACTCACTCACTGACTACCTGTCAGTGGTGTTAATGTTATGGCTGATTGGTGAATGGCTTGCTTATAAAAATGTGATGGAAAGAAGATTCTCTGTCTGATCACAGCCAGTAAAAAGTGGCTTTTATGTGGCAGTCTTGTGCATAAAGTTTGATGGGGTTTTTTTTTTTTGTTTTTTTCTGTGATAATGAACATGCGCCAAACCGTGACATCCAAACCTTGCTGTGATACCTAAGCTGTTTTCTCCTTCATGTTGAATACAGGTACATTTCCGATCTCTCCTCCTGGTCAGAAAAGAAAGGAGCAGAAGAAAAGGAAAACCTGGAGTATGAGTGAGGTCCAGGCCGTGGAGAGACACATGAAGGATTTCATCACTTCCTCCCGCGTCCCGGGCAAGACGCCCTGCGAAAACTGCATTCGAGCCGAACCCCTGGCTCTCAAAAACAGAGACTGGCAGAGCGTCAAGTTTTACGTCTACAACCGCATTATGGCTCAGAAAAGAGACGGAAGTCAAAAAGTATGAAGGATTTTCTGGGTTTTTTTGTTTGTTTTTTACCTGTTTTTTCCACTTGGGGAAAGTGAAAACTGCATGTGCCGTCCCCAAAAGATTGCGGGGGGACAAAAACTTTCAGCTCATGCGGCATTTTGCAGAAGGTCAACTTGTCAACTTCCCAAACTTAACTGCTCTAAGCTAGTGGACAGCATGACTGAGTTTGGAAGAAAGGACTCTATTCGCACAACTATGTGGACTCTAATGGACCCAAGACTACAAAGAGCAGTTGGCACCCCTGGGCTGTAGCTCTGCATTAGTCCAGTAGTGTAGATTCCCACCCCAATCACATGATGGTGCTGCCGATATAAGGAGGGTGAAAATAGCGCACACTGTTCTATTCTGTTTCAGCTGCTGGTTCTGTCACTCCACCCTCCACATTTTTATAACCAGTTATGTACATTTATGCTTATATAACATGCTTCTTTTCATTCCTTATTTAGCCACTGGGGGCAGCAGAGAGTCTGCAGTGGAGCTTTACCCTCCGTCCACGAGTTAGTCTGTAGTAGAATACTATGCCACAAAGTGGCTAAACCAGTCTGTGTGATTTCAGCTTATTTAGAGATGTTTGTGTTGATGGATTGTTGTAATATTCAAACTTGTCATATTTGTGTCTGACGTTCAATAAAAATGTAACTTCACTAGAAAGAAATGTTTTTAAATATTGTTAGTCTAAATACTATCCTTTCATTGCTAGAGCCAGTGAGGGTCCAGTCGTTGGTTATTTAAAGGGAAATTCATTCACATTCAAATCACATTTTTTTTTCATCCATGTGGATTTGGTGTGAAATGGTTCAGACTGAGATTTCTTTACAGTGGTCCTGAATGGAACCAGATGTCACGTCTCCAACACAGTCATTTTATCTCTTCTCCAAATCCCCCAGTGAAGCTCCACATGTCTCTGAGTGTTTTAATGGAATGTAGATGATGGTAAAATATTGAATCTGAAATAAATCACTTTGGGGGACTATTTTGCCTCACAACGCCCTGAATGTATCCCTCCACCGTAAATGGGTTTAATTTAGGCCCAAAAACTTCTCCAAACTCTGGTAAAAAAAAATAAAAAATGTGATTTTAGGAACTGTTTTGATTCAAGAACTTTGCTGACAGTCTTGTTTAAAGCACACCATGCTTTCCCGCAGTAAGCCGTGATGTAGAATGATTTATGACATGCTTCACTTATTTTCACTCAATGTCTGAATATGAAATCAGTGTTGGAAATAAGATGTTACTGTAATTCCGCTACTTTTGTGGTTCAGTCATTTCTTTTTTTGAATTGAATAGCAATAAGTTACTGATGTGTAAATGTGGTTCCAAAAGAAAGTTCTGACCATAATAATCTTCTGTGCATCGTGTCCATAAGAGGAGCACTAGGCTAAACCATAGCAGTTTTATCTCCAGGTTCCACAACTTCACTGTCCACCAAAATCCCAGGTGTTTACAAACAGGGCTCTTTAGTCATCTGGTGACTTCAGGTTGCTTTTTCTTTGGCCATTGTTCCTGCATTGTTGTTGTTGAAAAATGAGCACATTTCAGCTTCAAAGTGCAATCGTGTCCTGCTTTTCTCTCTAAGTCTGCTTTTGAACATCACCGCCAATGACAACAGATTTTTGGAAGTCTCGAACCTTCCTTTCCCACACCAATTACTTTAATATTCTATAATCGGTAGGTAAGTAATAACTGTAATTAATTATTTATTTTCAGTGACAAACAAGTTTTTCTTTTGTAAATTTAAATGTACATTTAATGCAATTTAACCTACAAATCACTGTATTAACCTTTCACTGTATTTTCAGATCTGTTTCCACTTGGTCTGAAACATCCAATGGCATTAAACAGAGCAGCTTGCAAGGAGGAACTTTGTCCACAAGAGGGCATCTTAAGATAAACTTGCACCACCTGCCTAACTCTGGCTGGGTGGAGGGTTGGGTTGAAGCTCTTCTTTTACCTTTTAAAAACCTCCTGTTCAGTAGCTGCGCCTTACACAGTGAAAATCTATTAAAAAGGTGGTTTAAATGATCATACTGGACACACAACTCTGCTTAGAAATGAGCCAAATAATCAAACTACGCATGTAAGAAGAACCGTTGATGTATGTGATGCTGGTTGACTGCGAATGCAAATAAGCAAAGAACTTGTTTTAAATTGCTCCTGGATGAGGTTAATCTTCTATGCAGATTTGGGGTGTCCTGTGCTGATTCTGGGGCCCCAAGCGAAGTTGTGTGTGAAGCCCCAATCAGAGACGGTGCTTTAGTGAGTAATAGGATCTTCAGCTTGTGGAGCTCCTTCAGCAGCCAAATCCAGGCAGATGAAGTGACTTAGCAGTTGTTTTATATAGTAAAACAGTAGGTTGTGGTCCTGTGAAGCCACTTTCCTGGAGAAACTTATTCATGCTGCAGGGTTGATTATTGCAATGCCTTTCTTATTGGCCTTCCGAAAATAGACCATAAAAAAGCTCCAGCTTATCCAAAATGCAGCTGCAAGAATTCTTACCAAAACCAGTAAAAGAGACATTACTCCAGTCCTCAAGACCTTACACTGGCTTCCAATCAGTTCCAGAATTGAGTTCAAAGTCTTACCCATTGTTTATAAGTCGCTCAGTGGTTTGGGCCCCGAATATTTATTGGAAATGATAAACACCAGCCTGGAAGAGCTCTTAGATCAGCAGGAGACACTCAGCTGGTGCGGAGGGTTGTAAGCAAACAGGGTGAAATGGCGTTTAGTCATTATGCTGCCCCCTGATGCAACCAGCACCCCAAGGAGATCAGATCTGCTCCAACTGTTGCCAGCTTTAAAAAGAAACTGTTTTGTTTTTATATTTTACTTTTATCATGCACTTTTCCTTTTTTCATGCTTATTTACTTTTTAAAGATTTTAGTTTTAATGCATTTCACTGTAACTTACACTGAATGGCGTCTGTGTATGATATTTTATTCTCCTGGTTTGACTAGATAGGAAAAATGTACCTAAACTTACATTTTCCATGTTTTGATCATTTTTGAGGAAAAATATGTGCACATATCATGTGGATAACGGACAGCTCGTTGCCTCTGTGACCTAAAGGTCGCCGGTTCAAATCCCAGAATGGTACAAGTACCACTGAGGTGAGCAAGGTACCATCCCCAAGCACTGCTCCCCTGCGTCAGCTGCCCACTGTTCCTACACGGATGGGTTAAATACAGAGGTATCATTTGGTTGTGGTGCTGTGGTGTGTTCACATGGATAAATAATCACTCACCTTATATCATACATACTGGCACAATAATCATAATGTGATCAGTTACTCATTGGGCTCCTTACTCCTCAGTTATCCTTCTAGTTTGGAGGTGGTTTCCATGAAGAAACTTGTATTCATAATTGCTATAGATTTGCATGAGCCAAAGCTTGATCATGACTGAGGTGACGAGACAATGCAAACACCATTGCGGGTTCTGTTTCGAGGTAATAACCACACACACACCTGTGTCTGTGAGGGAAGGCTGAAGGCACGTCAAAAAACAGGACTCGCTACGTTCGTAAGAATCTTTTTTGTCTCTTCTCGCTCTGGGTTTATAGTGTATAATTATGATGTTTAACTAATAAGATGCAGATTATTACCACAATCAAACATATCACTGGTTTGTGTGGAATGTTATGTTAGTTTTCTTATTTATTGTCTCTGCATGTATGAATAGGTCAGATGTAAAATATGAAGTGTATGTTGCAGCAAGGCTGCTGAAAACATATCCACTTGGCTGTTTTTTTTCCTTAGAGCAGTCAGGGCTATATCATAGTCTATTCAGTGTCAGTGGTGCTACGGGAAGAATCGCCCTTTCAGGCAATTTCAGTCTGGTTGGAAGTCGCCCTGACTGCACCGATACACCACGATGTTAGAGCCATTTTTTTCTAACTGCAGACACTGCAATGCAATCTGTATTGGGGCTGTGTAGGCTCACACTAATATGCTATTCTCGCATATGTATCATGGTGTAGGGATTGCTGGGGCAGACAGCTGTTATATTGTCGTCTAGTGGTTACTGGTTGTATTGCTATGTGATGTGACAGAAAAAAAACGTCACGGCAACGGAACGATGTCTAGTTAGCTCACTGAAAATTTACCCATTCAACAGGTTACCTTAGCCATCATAGCAACAACTTATGTTAATTTCATGACCATTAAACTGCAGCACAGTGCTTCTCTCACAGATGTAGCTCCAGAATCAGTTTTTACTGTTGAAATCTGTGAAGGATTGTCTGACTGTTGTATTCAATGTGTTCTTAAAGCCAATTTGCAGGACAAAGGTGGTCACACCAGACCCTTTTGTCACTCACAGATCTGTTATCTTGGACTATTTTCAATGTATATAAATAAATCACCACGTATAATATCTTCATATAATATCTCATTTGTTTACTTTGTTTCACTTTGATGTTTTAGGCCATTTTTTATCCAGTTACACACTTTTTTTTTATTCCACAAACTTTTAAGCCCCACTGTAATACCCTTAGGATGTGTATTGGTTCATTGCATTGTTGTTTTCATATTACTCTATCCTCCACATTGCCTGTCTCCTCTGTGTTTCCTCTCTGTAGAACAGAAAAAATGAACACCACCTTCACAAACTCCGTCATTAACAACATTGCATGGGAATCGCAGACCCAGTCTATTTTCGTCATATCCATCCACCTGGTCAATTTCTTACTGGGCCTTCCTCTCAACACCTACATTGTCATCCTCCTCTTCCCCAGACATGGCATGATAGATGGATCTGATGTTTTTAGCCTGAACCAGGCTGTGGTTGAGATGTTATTTGTTCTCTTGGGACCTTTTCACAGCCTGTGTAGCATAAGCTTAAAGCTGTGTCTTTTTAAAACTTTAGGTTTTTTCCTCGGAATCACCATGTTCTCTCGCTGCCTGTTCCAGTGCAGTGTGTGTTTGGAGCGTTACCTGGCTGTGGTCCACCCTGTGACTTTCCTGAGGTACAGGCCACCCCGTTATCGGGTTGCGTGGTCCATCATGAACTGGATGTGGGCATTAGCAGTTGGCCTAATTTGTGCATTAACGTTTCCTAATATGCCCTACAACATTTTTTCAGCCGTTTATGTTCTCATATTAATTGTGGATGCCTTCTGCTGCATGTCAATCCTGAGAAAGCTGAGGCATTCAGGACCAAGGGACAGGGAGAATGAGGAAGTGAAGATTGGTGCAGCCAAAAGGAAAGCATTTCAAGTAGTGTCTGTCAACCTGCTGTTATTTTTGATGCAAAACATCCCAATTGCCATAACATTTGGCCTTTATATCAAGTTGTCATTACAAGATTTTGCTTTGGCAGTGTTAGGTAGTCTGGCGGTCAACACAGTTACAGGGCTTTTGCAGCCAGTCTCTGTGCTCCACAAAGTTGGGAGGCTATCAGCTGTTTGGTCTCTAATGAAGGGAACACCATTCCATACCACTTGTTTTAGCTCACGGTCCAAGAAAGCCACCACCAATCGCTAAAGGTTATGAACTATGTCATTATGATGGTTCCTCCTGAGTTTGTGCTCTTTTTTTGCATATATCAGAGTCAGTTGCACCAATGAAGTTGTTTAGAGCTCATGTGTAATTAAGACCTTAATCTTTGATTAACTTTTATTTTTTGCTATGATTGATTTGCCTGTACAGTAAGTTAACAGCAATGCTTTTCTTAAAATGATACATTATATACAATTTCTTCCTTTTTTTAAAGTAAAAACTAGCATGGGGCTGCTTCAAACTTGGCATCAGGGAAGCCATAAGCAGGTTCAGCAAGCCTTAAGAAAACTGCTTAAATCCTACACAACACCTGCTGGTGCATTCAGCTTTTTAATTCATATTTAGGCCGTTTCTAATGTGAAGATGACCATTGGTGAGATCTTTGTTGGTGTGGGTTTTCTTTCTTTCAATGATGCAAAAAAACAGTTTGAGTGCCCTCTTGTGGAGAATTTTCAGCCTGTTAAATGTGGGGGAGTCACCATATACACTGATCAGCTATAACATTAACATTACTGACAGGTAATGTGAATAACCCTGAGTATCTGTTATTTCATTACAGTGGCACCTGTCAGGGGGATGGGATATGTTAAGCAGCATATGAAATATAAGTTCTTGAATTTGTTGTGCTGGAAGCAAAATGAATGGGTGAACATGAAGGTCTGAACAAACTTGACAGTGGCCTTATTGTGATGGCTAGACGAGTGATTCAAGAAATGACAACTGGTGGATCAGAGACAGGGTCATTAATGCATGTGGGAAGTGAAGACTAGCCCGTCTGGTCCAATCCCAGAGGCGCTCCTGTAGCACAAAATGGTAATGCTGATAGAAAGGTGTCAGAAAACTCAGTGCGCCACAGTCAGAGCTGTTTCAGCAGCATGAGGAACACAGACTCAGTATTAGGCAGGTGGTGTTAATGTTATAGCTGGTCTGAAAGGAGTGCTTGGTCCTTTTGTAGTGGAATTATGTAGAATCAGTCCATCAAGACTGAACACAGAAGAAAAGGGTGCTCTAAAAAAAACTGCAACACGTCGTCACAATAACCAGAAAATTCAATTGAAATGTAATTTCTGCTAACCTTTGTCACCTGTCTGTGAAGCACGTTGAGCTGCGAAATGTGTATAAAGTGCTCTAGAAATACAGTTATTACAGCTGTTCCCTTTTGTCAGCGTTTTATTTTCAGCAGCTTGTCCTGTTATAACAGAGTGTGTAGGATTGTTAAATTATTGGGGGCTGTTCCTGTACAAAGGCAGATAAAGCTTTTGAATCTGTGTGATTTGCATGAGATCAAGCTTTTGTTCACTGATGCGACAGGACAACAATAACATTGATGGACGAAGCTGTTTCAAGGTAATAATTACACACATTACACACAGCTGTGAGAAAAGAATGAAGGAATATCACTGAATCTGTAAGAATCTTTTTTTCTCTTTTATCTGTAAGAAACTCTTGCAAACATGTTTGTTTATTACTTTTTTCTTTATTTTACTCATTCAGTCTCTACATGACAATTTAAGATTGTAATCTGTAAACAAGACGCTATTCGGAAAATGTCTTTGGGCCTCTTGCCTAATTTGCCTTAGTAGAATCTGTAATAACGTTAAAACCTGCAAAAATTTTCATAATTTTGTGATCTGTTGGTTTAATAGCTTCATAGTTCCAGCTTTTACTCTGCACACGACATGCTGTCAAAATTAGTTGTGAACGGTGACTATGCCTTTAGTTCAGGCCAGAAATATGAAAACCCTTTTGCTCACTGCTAGTCACACTATGGGATTCTAGTAGTATGTTAGCAATAAGTTAACAGCATTGATCACGAGCTTCTCCATTGTATAGTGTATAAATTGTTCCATATTGTGTGTGAAACCTGTAACAGACATATGAATATATATGTGAGCTTGTGTTCTGCATTTCTAAAGTGACTTCACTAGACACGTCCACATATATCAAGGTCTCAGTCATCCTTTGTGGGATGCCATTGAATTTCAGAATGCGACCCTATGTCCATTCAGTAGTAAATTTGATAGTGTGGAGGAATATTGTCAAGAATTCAGTCTCAGCAGTGCTTGGTCTTCAGAGCCCCTGCATCCATGGCTCAAGACCATGGGAGGCTTATCCTACCTGCAAAGATATGATGGTGAACAAAGTCTGTTCTGGTCCACCTTAATGACCTCTCTCAGTGTGGTGCATGAGGGGTGATGTCAGCTTGCTATGTTGGAGTCATAGGCTCTTTGACCGTTTGGCCACAGGAGTGTCTAACTGCATAGTCCATATTAATGCTGTGTCATCTACAGCTAAACCAGTAACCTCTCTCTAGCTTACTCTTTGAGCAGGGTTTGAGGGATCTCAGCAGTGCTGAAAACAACATTCATTACCATTTAATGTCATGATTTTTTGTGAGGGAACTATTACAGGCAGAGGTCTCCATTCACCATTTGTATGAACAATGATAACTACGTTTCTCTAGAATTGAGTGTTTCACACCAAAACCACTCTCAAAGAGTTTATTTACATGCATAATTCCCCTTTAACTGTTGGATAATCACGCTAATCTCCTGTAACCGAAAACAGATTATTTCTTAGAATTTCATTCTGTTTTCTCCCTAGGCCCTGAAAATGAACAGCACTTTCACAAACTCAACCGCTTACATCACAAGCAAATGGGATTTCTCAGTTTTGTCCATCTTGATCATATCCTTCCATGTTTTCAACTGGTCTTTCAGCCTGCCCTTAAACCTTTACATCATTAGCTTCCTCTTTCCAACCTGTGGTGTGATGGATGCTTGTAATGTTTTTAGCTTGAACCAGACCATTGCTGAGATTTTCTTTGCATTATTCGGGGTTTTCCACAGCCTATGTAGTTTAAACATGTGTATCTTCGAAGCTACAGGCTTTTTCATGGGCGTTACCATGTCTACTCGATGTCTATTCCAGTGCTGTATGTGTTTAGAGCGTTACTTTGCTGTGGTCCTCCCTGTGACCTTTCTGAGGTTCAAGCCACTGCGTTATCGGGTCATGTGCTCAATCACAGTCTGGACGTATTCAATGGCAGTTGGCATTGCCTGCGCCTGCCTATATCCTAGACTGCCCTACAGTGCCTTCTCAGCCATATTCGTCTTGGTTCTGTCTGTGGACATCTTCTGTGCTCTGTCGATCCTAAAAAGGCTGAAGTATCCAGGATCAGGGGATGTCGAGAGTAACACTGGGGTGATGAAAGCTGCCAAAAAGAAGGCCTTTTTTATAGTCTTCGTAAACTTTCTGATGTTTTCTATCCAGAATTTTCCAGCATGTGTCGCATTTGGCATTGAAAGCACGGAGTCTGAACACTCCTTCAACGTGGCAATAGTGAGTTCTCTTGCAATCAACTCGCTAACTGGCATTCTGCAGCCAATCGCTGTGCTCCACAGAACTGGAAAACTGCCATGCATACGGGGTGTCCGTTTTCAAACATCTTCCTCCACCTTCTAACATCTTGCTCTGTCGTGTGAGTGGTCATCAATCTAGGACCAGTTTGCAAAAAAGTTTACCAAAAAATTGTAAAGTGGAAAAAAATCCAATATGGCAGACAGCCATATCAAGATGAGCTTTATCAAGATGAGACAAAGATTCAAAGGAAAAAAATCACAACCCCAGCAATATGGCTTACGGTGGCCATTTTAGACCGTCCGTATCAATGTACCACATTTCATCAAAATTCACAAAGGGGTTTTATGGGCTGCTATGAACTCTAATGGCAGAAAGAAAAAGAAAAATAGTGAAAATTTTCATCAGTAGATGCCTTGAACCTTTGGTGCTTTACCCCTTTTTACTGTTAACTTTTGTCACCTGTCTGTAAAGCACTTTGAACTGCTTACACAACGTGCTCTAGAAATTAAGTTATTATTAAAGTTATCAAAACTCTTCACTTTTGTCAGTTTTATTTTCAGCGATAATAGATTGTGTAGGATTGTTAAAGTATTGATTTGTTTCTGTACTGGAGGCTGTTCCTGTGCAAAAACAGATACGCTTTTGAATGTGTCATTTGCATAAGAGATCAAGCTTTTGTTGACTGATGTGACAGGACAACAATAACACTGATGGACGAGGCTGTTTTAAGGTAATAATTACACACACACATACACACAGCTGTGAGAGAAGAATGAAGGAATATCACTGAATCTGTAAGAATCTTTTTTCTTTTCTCTGTTACAAACAAATGTAAACATGTTTATTGACTTTGTTTTTTCACTCATTAGGTCGCTACATGATGTGTGATTTATGTTTGCAATCTATAAACGGGGGACCAGTTAGATAATGGATCTCTCTTGACTATTTCATGTTTGAGCCTGTTGCCTAATTTAGTAGAATCTGTAAGATTAAAACATGCCAAAAAGTTTCATAAACCTACTATTGATTGTGTTGATAGCTTCAAAGTTCTAGCTCTTATTTGGCACCAGGCATGCCATCAACATCAGTGGTGAAGTGTGACTACGCCTTCAGTTCAGACCATAAATATCAAAAACACTTTTGCCTTAATGTTAATTTCTGCTAGCCCTACTACTGGATTCTAGTAGTATCTGTCAAATATACAGCTAGTGACATATCTAGAAAAATCCTAGAGTGTTTCCTGCATGAAACTGGTCCCACCCAATGTAAATCAGAACATGATTGGTCGATTTCCTAATTTTAATGGTGGTTCAGCTGACACAGTAATACGTCAAACCATTGTGCAGTTAATGTAATAATCTTCAGCAGTTTATTGAGATTTTCAAAATGTTTATTATTCATTATACACTAGCACTATTCCACTTCATATTGCACCCTTAAAGCTCTTAAAGGAGTTGTTTTTCTAATTTTTGTGATGTAAATACTGTCCATAGTGGGTTTGGTGTGAAAGTAATTATTAAATATTAAGTATCTCTTTTATTGAATTTTTTACAGTGGTGGTGGTGGTGGGGGGTTGCCTTAAAATGTTTTAGTAGTTTTATGCCAAAAGCTTCTCCAAACTCTATTAAAACAATGTCTCCAGCATCAAGCAGCATCTTCATAACCATATGTAAGAACTTTCTGTGAAAAAGCTTTAAGAGGTAGTAGTGCAGTTTCTGGAGAACAGGTCTTGGGTCATAAAGCCTATTTTGGCCTAAAAGTAGGTTAAGCTGATTATATACAGCACGTTCAAGAACTTTGGAGAGGAAGAAGAGAAGAGATACTGCTCTAAAGTTGTTTACATCACTGATCTTCAGTGTGGGCTTCTTCAGGACTGTTGCGACTACAGCTGATTTAAAAAGCAGTTGGGACACAGCTATTTGTCATGGAGCCGTTTTCTATTTAAATGATAAGAGGAAGAATATCTAAGGATATTGTCAGAAGCATGGGTGGTAAGATATCAAATGGGGATGTGGTATGGTTGCAGGTTGCCAGGAGCTAAACATCCTCAGTGGAAACTGTAGCAAACAAGGTAAGTGGAGAGTAGTTGGCAGTCTGTAATTATGGGAGTTGGTAGATGACCAGTTTTCTTTGAAGAAAGATACAAAATCTTACGAGGAGAGGGAGGAGGGGTATATTGAATTTAAAGTAACAAGGCATGGTGGTCCAAAAGGTAGAGCAAGGTAGGCAAATGTCTAGTGCTGGACAATACCAAGCTTCAGTAAGAGCTAAGAAGGCGAATGAGTAAAGGTATGCCACACAGATGGAGTCTGTCTTTGGACAGAAGATTGGCTATTTCATAGCCCACACCATACCAACATAGGTGGCTATATGGACAAACAAGGGTGCAGAAAGTAGTTGGGTTTCCTGCCCGTTTTGGTGAGGAGGGTGTCTTCTCCATTATTAAGGTGTGTGAACGGCTATAATGGTAAAGCACATTTTAAAAATGGATAGTAATATGTTCCTAGCTAGTTCAAGAGTCAGAATATTCCAATGTGTCGTCTTTGGCATTGAGAAATCTCAGTTCACCTTCCAAGTGACAGTGATAAGTCTTCAGCCACTCACTGTGCTCCACAAAACTGGAAAACTGTCACTTTACCAACACCATCTACCACCTGTTGTAGATGGTCCAACCCCTACTTATCAATCAGTTGTGATCAGACTAAGGGTCACAGCTCGCCCTCCTACAGCATCATGCTCAGCCTAACTGGACACATCCTTTTCCAAAATTGAAGACAGACTTGAAGACTCTTCTCAGTTTTGGCACCAAAGTAGTGGAAAGAACTTTTCAGACCCTCAGGACTGCAGAGCACCTTGTTGTCTTTAAACAACAATTGAAAACCCAACTCTTTAAAAGCCCCCAGGGCAGTTATTCCATGTCTATACCTTACACTAACTAACATAACTAACAAACCTTCTCACAACTATCCATCAATCCATCCATCATCTTCCGCTTTTCCTGGGTTCGGGTTGCGGGGGTAGCAGCCTCAGCAGAGAAGCCCAGACCTCCCTCTCGCCAGCCACCTCCACCAGCTCTCCAGGGGGAATACCAAGACGTTCCCAGGACAGCCAAAAAATATAATCCCTCCAGCATGTCCTGGGTCTGCCCCAGGGCCTCCTCCCTGTGGGACATTCCCAGAAAACCTCCCCAAGTAACTGCCCAGGGTGCATCCTCACAAGAAGTCCAAACCAAGTGGTTCCTCTTGATGTGGAGAAGCAGTGGTTCTACTCTGAGGCTCTCCCGGATGACCAGGCTTCTCACTCTATCTCTAAGTAAGAGCCCAGCTACCCTACAGAGAAAACTCATTTCGGCCACCTGTATCTGCAATCTCATTCTTTCGGACACTACCCACAGCTCGTGCCCATAGGTGAGGGTGGGAACATAGATGGACCAATAGATCAAGAGCTTTGCTTTCTGGCTCAGTTTTTTTTTAGCCACAACAAACTTGTTAAGCACCTGCAACACTGCTGAAGCCACCCCAATTTTCCTATCAAGCTCTCAATCTTCTCTACCCTCACTCATGAACAAGACCCCAAGATACTTAAACTCTTCCACTTGGGGCAGTACCTCCTCCCTGACCTGTAAAGGGCAAACCACCCTTTTCTGACTGAGAACCATGGTCTTGGACTTGATAATCCTCATCCCCGCCGCTTCACACTCGGCTGTGAACTGCACCAGAGTAAGCTGCAGGTCCCTGGCTGTTGATGCCAACAAGACTACATTATCTGCAAAAAGCAGAGACGCATCCTCAGGCCACCAAACCAGACACCCTCCACTCCCTGGCTGTGCCTAGAAATCCTGTTCATAAATATTATAAACAAGACCAGTGACATCCCTGATGGAGCCCAACCTGCACTGGGAACACACCCGGATTATTACTGGCTATGCAGACCAGACTTTTACTCTGTTCGTATAGGGACCGGATAGCCCACAGCAGCAGGTCCTGTACACCATACTCCCGGAGCACCCCCCACATGAGGGACCATGTGGCACCATGAGGAACCCGGTCGTAAGCCTTGTCCAGGTCCACAAAACACATGTAGACCGGATAGGCAAAACTCCCATGCCTGCTCCAGCACCCTTGTAGGGGTATATACGGATCGCGACCAGGATGAAAACCGCATTGTATCCGAGATTTGATTATCGATCTCACCCTCATTTTTTTGAGAGGTGTGATCTCCCTATAGTTGGAGCACACTCTCTGGTCCCCTTTTTTAAATAAGGGGCCCCCCACCCTGGTCTGCCTATCCAGTGGTACTATTCCAGACCTCCATGCAATGTTGAAAAGGTGCACAACTAATAATATATTAATGAAAAAATTAAAACACCTTTGTTTTTGGTGTATGAACTTCAGCTCTGGTAGGATCTTGGCTTACAAGTAGCTTTCATCTGAAGTATTGGTTTACCAGTGTGAGGGACAGATTTTCGCTGTAGTCTACAAAGCACTTGTGTGCATCGCTCTTGATGAGAACATCTGCCAAATGCTGTAAATGAAAATGCAGTATAGAGCATTTCACACCAAACCCACTCTGAGTGAATTTTTTTACATCCATAATTCCCATTTAACAGTAGAATAGTAACTTTTAACACATTCTGCTTAAGTGTGTTACAGATTATTTTTTAGGATTTCATTCTGAGTTCTATCTCTAGGCCCTGAAAATGAACAACACTCTCGCAAACTCAACGAATGGCATTGGAGACAGATGGGATTTCTCACTCTTGCCCCACTTCACCATATCGATCCATTTTTTCAACTGGTGTTTCAACCTGCCTTTAAACATCTACATGATCATTCTCTTCTTTCCCACCCAGGGTGTGATGCAGGCTTCTGATATTTTCCATTTAAACCAGGCAATTGCTGAGATTTTCTTTGCATTTTTCGGGGTTTTCCACTGCCTGTGTGTCTTAAAGTTGTGTTATTTCGAGGCTATGGCATTTTTTAATGGTGTTACCCTGTGTTCTCGCTGCCTGTTCCAGTGTTGTATGTGTCTGGAGCGTTACCTGGCCGTAGTCCTCCCCATGACCTTCCTGAGGTTCAAGCCACTGCGTTATCGAGTTGTGTGCTCCCTTACAGTCTGGTTGATTACACTCATATCTGGCATTGCATGCACCCTCACGAATTCTAGTCTGCTCTTCAATGTGCTCTCAGCCATATATGTCTTTATTCTGTCTGTGGACATTTTCTGTGCTATATCGATCCTGAAAAGACTGAAGCATCCAGGACCACAGGATGTGGAGAGTAATGCCAGTGAGATGAATGCTGCCAAAAAGAAGGCCTTTCATGTAGTCTCAGTTAACCTCCTGATATTTCTGATTCAGAATATTCCACTTTGTGTTGCCGTTGGCATTCAGAAGACTATGTCTCTGTTCTCCTTCGAAATGGCAGTAACAGTGTTTCTAGCAGTCAACTTGGTTACAGGCTTAATACAGCCACTCTCTGTGCTCCACAAAACTGGAAAATTGTCAGTCATATGGTCTGTCTTTTTTACACCTTTTTCCACCTGTTGTAGATGTGCCAGGCCAACAGATGCTGTGGGTTCCCTTTACAGCGAGTGATTTTAACTGTCTGGGTCAAAATCTGTTTTTTCTGTTGTACAAATTGTTATAGTATTTGTCATTGTGAACACACTCAAGCACCACAATCAAATGTGACCTCTGCATTTAACCCATCATACCTGCATACGTGGGGCAACAGTGCCTGGAGAGCAGTGTAGTGGCACGGTACCTTGCTCAAGGGAACCTCGGTGGTGCCAGGGGCTGGACTTGAACCTGCAACTTTTGGTTCACATGGCAAAGGTCCAAACTGCCCTAGTGGTTATGACACATTTGTGTTGATTTTTTATGTGTAAAGATGTACACACTCTCTACCAAGAAACCACTTCTGTCAAATTAATCCTAAGAAAAAAAAATTAACCTTTTACCAACAGTATTTTAGTAAATTGTCTAGGCTAGAAGTGTGTTTGTGAATGGTTGTCTATGTGTTGCCCTGTGATGGGTTGGCCTCCTGTCTTTGGTGTACCCTGTCTTGTGCCCATACTCTGCTGCGATTGGCTCCAGTTTCTCCGAAATGGAAGAAGCAGTTTTAAAAATGGATGGATGGATGGATGAATGGATAATACTCAGACCCCTAAGGTACCCTTGAGCAAGTTATCACCCCTCTACCCTGCTCCCAGGATGCTTTTCATAGCTGCCCACTGCTCCACATGTGCAAGTTTGATGAGTTAAATGCACATTTCATGTTGTGCACTTCGTGTGATTGAGTGTGTTCACAATGACAAATAAGACACTTTCACTTTCAGTACCATAGAGACACTTATGTCTGAACTCAATTTCTTGTGTGTGTAACATACTTGGCAAGTAAATTTGATTCAGATAAAAGCTCTTCAATTTGTCAGTGTTTTATTTTCAGCAGCTCCTACTGTTATAACTGGTGATTGTTAAAGTAAAAAGTGATTTTTTTTTCTGTACTGGAGCCTGTTCCTGTACAAATGGCTGTGTTTTTGAATAAATTAGATTGATTTGCATGAAAGATCAAGCTTTGTGATGATTAATGTGACAGGACAAAAATAACACTGGTGGACGAGGCGGTTTTAAGGTCATTATCACACACACACACACACAGCTGTGAAAGAAGAATGAAGGAATCTCGCTGAATGTGTAAGAATCTTTTTTCTTTTTTTCTATGACAAACAATTTAAACGTGTTTCATTTTTGTTTGCTTATTCACTGTCTGTACATAATGTGTGATTTATGATTATGGTCTGTAGATGAGGAGCCACTCTGAATATTTTTACATATGACAATTTTATGTTTGGGCCTATTGTCTAATTTGCCATTGTAGAATCAGTCACAACATTAATGTATGACAAATTGTCATAACTATAATTTATTGTGTTGAGAGCTCACGGAGATGGGCACAAATGCATCTTGTTACAAACAAACTCATGAAATGTATCAAAATAAAAGATTAAATATATAATGGTATAGTAATGGTATTAGAAAATAGTCATTTGTAATCTAAAAAAAACACAAACTGATCTGTAAAACTATTTTGAACCTTAAGCAGACAGCTTTTCAGGAACAATTTGCATTCAGTGCACCAGTAGACTGAGTTAGTTTCCTACATCTCTAACTATAGGAGGGATTGGGTGAACAGTGAACATAACCAGTGTCTTTATGGTTTTATTTAAGAATAAAATGACAGATTTGAATATACTCTTATATAGTCTTTTAAATATACTAATAAGATCTCTCAAGTATTTTGTTAAAATAATGTATCATCTGTGAATTTTTGGCCAGCAAATATAACAAAATTTTTTCAAAAGTAATTAAATATGTATTTTAAATACATTTAAGGAAGAGCTGCTCACACTCAGAACAGAGAGACTCTCTGACCACAATCTAGTTTACCTACAGCCTCAGTACAAGCTCCTCGTTCGAACATGACCCACAACTACACACTTTTTCAAAAAATGGTCTCCTGAAGCTGAAAATGATCTCAGAGATCTCTGTTTTGAGTGTACTGACTGGAGTGTTTTGCAGGAACCACATGGAGAGGACATTGATGGGATTATAAACTGTGATGGACTATCTGAACTTCTATAGGGACATGGTGGTTCCTGTTAAAACTGTACACTGCTTTGCTAACAAGCCCTGGATTACCAGTGACATGAAATGCCTTTTTACACACAAAGAGAGACTGTAAAAACAAGGATCAGGCAGAGATGAGGAGTGTACATAAGAAATGTAAGGGTTTTTATAAGAGAGGCTAAGGTATCTTGATGACAGATGAGCAAAATAACATTTTATGATATGAAGACCATCACAGACTATAAGAACTCAATTTGTCAGACTGGGGAACTGCACATCACAGACTGCGATCAGTTACACTGGAACTCCACAGGGGATGGTCCTTTCTCCTTCCATTTTCAGCCTACATACACTGGTCTTCAGTCACATCTCAGGGGCATGCCACATGCAGAAGTTCTCAAATTACACGGTCATTGTGGGGTGTGTCAGGGGTGGACAGAAGGAGTAACGGGGTTTGGTGATGAACTTTGTGGGATGGTGCTGGTCAAACCAACTGCTGTTGAACATTTCCAAAATGTTGGTTGTTGACTCCTGTAGGCCTGGACCACCACTGAGACATGCCTGCAATGATGGGGTTGATGTACACCAGCCAACGGGGCTTTTCTAAGGACTGCGCTCCGCCTAATCCGACAACCAGCATTAAAAGGGCTTTGGCCCAGGTGAAACACATAAGCATGATTGCCGTAACCATGGCATTGCGCCCCCGGCCGACCCAACACAGCGCGGCCGCGAAGGCAGGGCACTCAACCGCCCCCTGGTGGCCCGTCCGGGTGCCAACCCTTACATTTTGTGTATTCGTATTGTTCTAAACAGTTATCTAAACAATCATGACTCGTGTTTTACACCAAACTTCTTTGTTTACATTCATAATTCCTCTTTTACTACTGAACAATCATTCTAACACTTTTGCAACAGTGGATAACTGATTTATTTTGTCTTTCTCTAGGCCCTGAAAATGAACAGCACCCTTGCAAACTCAACTGCTTACCTCATAAACGAATGGGATTTCTCAGTCCTGTTCATCTTCACCATATCCCTCCATGTTCTCAACTTCTCTCTCAGCCTGCCTTTAAACACCTACATTATTGTCCTCCTCTTCCCCACCCGTGGTGTGATGGATGCTTCTGATGTTTTCAGTTTGAATCTGGCAATTGCTGACATTTTCTTTGTGTTTTTGGGGCCTTTTCACTGTCTCTATGTCATAAACTTGTGTTTCAAAGAGGTTATGGGCTTTTTACTTGCCATCAGCATAGCTTCTCGCTGTCTTTTTCAGTGCTTTGTGTGTTTTGAGCGTTACCTAGCCGTGATCCACCCTGTGACTTTTCTGAGGTTCAAGCCTCTGCGTTATCGGATCGTGTGCTCTATTGCAGCCTGGACGATGTCGTTAGCAGCTAGCATTGTCTGTGCCATTACGTATCCTGCCACACCCTACATGATGGTTTCAATCATTTACATCTTCATTCTGTCTGTGGACATCTTCTGTGCTGTGTCAATCCTGAAAAGACTGAAGCATCCAGGACCACGGGACATGGAGAGTGATGATGGTGAGATGAATGCTGCCAAAAAGAAGGCCTTTCGGATAATCTACCTTAACTTCCTGATATTTTTGATTCAGAATATTCCAATAATGGTCACCTTTTGCATTGAAACAAAAATGTCAGAGTACACCTTCAACATGGCAATAGTGATTATAATGACAATCAACTTGGTAACAGGCTTTCTGCAGCCACTTACTGTGCTCCACAGAAATGGAAAACTGTGACTAATATGATATGTCTGTTTTTCAACACCTTTCTTCACTTATTGTATATGCTCCAGACAAACAGAGTTGACAGCATACTACAGGTTCCCTTTACAATGATTTTGATACTTGAAGAAAAAAACGTCTCTTTCTTTGTACTGCAAATAGTGTATAAGCCATATGCAAAAGTTAAGGTACACCTGGTCACATGAAAACATTGTTCTTTCATTTAACTGACAAAAATACAAAGAAAAGATTGACAATGATTTCACTCACCACAATGTATTTTGTAAATATAAATGAGACATGTTTACCATTTTGTTACATCACCTTTCCTTTTAATTACACTGTTTAATCTGTCTATTTGGGAACTGAGGAGACTAACTGCTGCAGTTCTGCAAGTGGAATTTTTAAATAGTCTTGCTTGATACAAGACTTTGACTGCTCATGCGTCTGTGGCCATCATTGTCTGTTTCCTCTCTTCATGAAGCTCAGTACATTTTCAATAGGAGATGGATCTGGACTGTGTAGATACAAAGTGTGTATGCTTGACTGGTGTGGGCACATTTGATTTGATGCCTGTTTTTTTCTGAAATGTGGAGTCCTCTGACACCAGCACATGGTTCCACTCTTTCAGACCATCTGAGGTGAGCTCAGGTTCTGAATCTTTTCACAATATTATGTACTGTAGATGGTGAAAGATCTCAGTTCTTTGTATCTTGTAATGTTCTTTTCGAACTGACTGACAATTCTGTCATGAAGTTTGGCATAAGTGGTGGAGCCACGACCTATTTTTGCTTGCAGAGAGTCTTTGATCCATTTATACCGAATCATGATGCCCTCGCCTGTTACCAGCTCACCATTTTTTGTGGAATTGTGAACTGAACTGTGTAACTTTAATATTCAATAAACTTTTCACTCTTATTTTGCCCTGTCCCCGTTTTTTTTCAGTGTAGCATTAAATTCAGAAATTATATTTACACACAATACAATAAAGCTGTTTAGCCAGAATATTAAAATGATTTCTTTGTCATTTTGTCCATTAAATTAAGGTTAAAGAGAACTTACAAATTGCAGATTTTAGTTTTTATTGCATTTTACAAAATTAACTGACATTCTAACAGAAAGGGGGTTTGTGTACCAGTGAGAGGTTCTTGTTAGGAACTTTTCTTTGCACTGCTCTACCAAAGGCTCTGATTCTCTTTCAGATGCTTTGTACTATAGGCTTGAACTGTACTTTTTGGAGAACTGTCTTTTTGGAGACTTTATAAAATAATAAGATGCTTTGTTTTTCCTTTCTTTCTTTATTATTGATTATTATTACTAATTTTATTAATATTATTATTATTATTATTGTTATTAAATTCAATACTGAATGACTCCATGATGTCTTGGGTTGAGTCTGTCGATCAGTCAGAGGCTGTGTTTTTTAGACTGTATTGTATGTGTGTGTGTGTGTGTTGGGGGGGGGTTGTAAGGCATTCAACAATGTTATAACATGAGACTGATGTATAGATCTATACTATTAGGGTGCCCAAAATAATAATGTAATATAATAATGTGCTCAGGGCCCAGAGGACTAGACTCAGCAGATAAATAGAAAAACCACAATAAGAACAACATATTTATATTTGTTTCCCAATTTATTTACTTATACTCACTTATATTCACTTAAATTAACCATGTAATTTGGCCAGGGGTGTTTGCATAAAAACAGTGGATTTCTAGACTATAGACTGGTTATAGAATGTTATAGACTAGTTATAGTTCAATACTTTTTGTCTGGAAGCAGCTTCCTAAAATTCTAAATAGGATGACATGTCCCTTGTATTTGCACAAACACTCCAATTCCACTAGAGGGCGATGATAATACATCCACCTGCAAAAGACCAGGTTCCACAAGGGTTGGTGTACTTGAGGATTTCCCTCATTAATAGATGTGTTATGTTGCATTCTGTCATTTAAGATATGTTGCTAAAGTACAACTTTTACTCTTTACTTTACTTTTTTCTTTTACTCAGTAAAAGACCAGAGTCCTTCAGGAATGGATATTCAAGCACTGATCTTACACTGTCCCCTGGGTGCTTCACATAGCTGCCCGCTGCTCCACGTGTGCACATGTGATGGGTTAAATGCAGGTCACATTTCGTTGATGTGCACTTTGTGTGTGATTGAGTGTGTTCACAATGACAAATAAGCCACTTTCACTAAAGGGCTGATTTCTTTAAAACGGCTGTCATTTAGTGCTTAAAGTGTAAACATCCAGACTGGGTTTGGTGCGAAAAGGTTCAGACTGGGATTTCTGTACAGTGGTGGTGAATGGAACCAGACGTCACATCTCCAACACAAATAGAGCCTTTATATTTTCTCTCCAAATCCCCCAGTGAAGCTCCACCTGTCTCTGAGTGTTTCTATGGAATGGTGATGATGGTTAAATAGTGAATCTAAACTAAATCACTATGGGGGACTATTTTGCCTCCCAACACCCTGCATGTACCCCTTCACCATAAACGGGTTTAGTTTTAGGCCCAAAAGCTTCTCCAAACTCTGGCAAAACAGGGTCTCAAGCATCAGGCACGAACCTTCTGTGAGGGAGCTTTGAGAGGAACTGGACGTCTGGTTCCATTCACCACCACTGACTACAGTTCTTCTTTATACCAAACCCAAGCTCTGTAAAGTGCTTTGAGCTGCTACACATATTAAAAATGCTGTAATACTAAAGCGATTGATTGGTGGATGTGATTATATGTTTATCTGTGTGCAATGCCTGTGTTTTAGTTGGAAATTGGCGTTCTGCTGCACTCCGGGGATCTGGAGGTAAATGTGCTGTGCAGGTGTTTCATCACAACACTGTTATAAATAACCGAGGCCTATAAATTACCATGGAAATGCATCCATAGGCTCTTTGCCAGCAGACGCAGGTATCATCATCACTCTGAAGAATCAGCACTGTGTCCTGTGTTTCACTGATGGACAGTTTGCTTTTAACTTACCACTGTTCACATATAGCCTCAGTCTGTCCACTCACTGCTCCACTCAGCCTCCCTCTCTCACTGTTTAACTAGCTACTGGACACCTGCCTCAGGTGTGGAGCAGACACAGGCAGACAGACAGGAAGACAGAGAAACAGGCACACAGTCAGACACGCACGCAGGTGGAGAGATTGATGGGTGGATAGTTGGACAAGCAGAGAAGAGTACTGCAGGCAGGCAGACAGGAGGCAGGCAGACAGACAAATGGATGGATAGATACATAAAGAAACAAATAGATGAATAGATAAAAAGATAAAAACAGACAGAGAGACAGACAGATAGATAGATAGATAGATAGATAGATAGATAGATAGATAGATAGATAGATAGATAGATAG
>JBBPDA010131544.1:0-23207 GCA_037974385.1 Arnoldichthys spilopterus
TGTGTGTGACGGTGTGTAAGTGTGTGCAAGTGTGTAACTGTGTGTGTGTGTGTGTGCATGTTCCAGAAATAATTTTTACACAATTGTTGGTTGAGTGAAAAAGATGCCATTGATGCAATACCCAGTGTCAGTTAACTGAAAGTTAAATGGTGCTTTGAGCTTTTATGATTCAAAAGCATCAGAAACATGTCAATAGAATGTGCTTCCAGTTAACACATTTAAATTAGACAGATACCTTAAGAAAATACCCTGGATTACATTTCAGAGATTTTGTAATAAATCCAGCCTGAAATATCACAGAATTGTTTACAGTGCACTTTCACTTTGCACACATTTGGTCTGTAAGTAATGGGACTGAAATATGATCAAAATTGCGATTGATTTAAATCACAATTATCTATAACTTAAGGTGTATGCATGTTATTTTGGCCCCTTTTGTGTGTAGTGTTGTAGTGTGCCAGAATGCTAGGTGTTAGGTGGTGCTGGGTTTCTGGTTTAATTAATCTCCTGGCAGATCACAGGTTTCATGTTATTTCTTGCTATTTTCACTTTAATTATGAGACTGAGGAGTTTTTGTTCATAATGATTATTAATTACCATTGTTTTTCCTTTTAGGATCATTATTTAACACTATTCTGTGATAATGTTAAATAAGATATAGTGTTGTGCCTTATTATAACCTTTTTCTACATGGCCCTGCTGTGGGCAGCAGGTAAATGGTCAGGTACAAGGCCTGTTAAAGTTCAGTTTGCATCTGCTTCTCACTTTTTGTTGCTGAAGTGGCAGCATGTCTTGCTAATCTTCAGTGAAAAGGAAGGGCCCTGCCCCCAGCTGGAACCGTGACTGCCATTTTCCTGTGAAATGAGCAGGAAGGTGGGTGAGCACCAATGCTTTAGACAGAAAAATCACATTTTCCCAAAACACATCAGCCATGGTAGGAGTGTTTCCATTGTTTTGATTGAAGTTTCACATGCTCATCTCAGTAGTTTTGACTGATATACAGCTACACTTTCTTACAATCAGACAAGTCTCATTAACAGATGGGGAACTACACTGGACTTCACAGACGCTTTCTCAGCTTTGCCATCACACGGGTAAAACCCAGACTTGTATTTATTCAAATAGTTTCTGTAAACAGTGTAAGAACCCCAAAATGCATATAGGACAAAAACAGATCTTACATTATGGCCACAATTTCTTCACACCAAAATATCTAAGAATCCTTTTAAACACCTTTTTCCTGTTATGGATTAATCATAGTGGTTTGTGGAAAATATTCACTCTGGCTCACTTGAGGTGATTTATTTGCTTAGTTGGGTAACCTATTGTAGCTGTCATAACAAAACCACAGTTTTCTAAATAGTTATATTAAATGAGGGAAAACAGAGATTAGTAGTTTTAGGCCAATTATAACAGTCCATTTATTATGAACTGTCCTGTCCACCCAGTGTAGAGGCAGCTGGCATTTTCAAATGGTATTAATAAAAGGAAATAATTTACCATGTTGATATGCAAGTATATATAACAAAAACTTGAATGAAATATGATAATCTTTATTTACATATTTATTTACAATATTGATTGAACATGTATTATCTACACTGTCTACAGACTTACAAGAAATAAAAGAACAGTTTTTCTGTTGCCTCTGTAATAGCAAACAGGTCTAATTAGTTTGTGCAAAAATAAAGTTGGTTCATATGACAGGGAGAGCCATTAAGTCAAATACATGCATGTAATGCAGAAGAAGCTTGAAATTAAAAAAAAAGTGTTGTTCTCTATTGAACAAAATCCTCATTTTAAATATTTTCTGTACCTATCCTTGGACTATCTGTCCATCAAATAGTTCTGGAATGTTGACTAAAAGTTGTGAAACCTGGCATGAACTCTAAATATACATCTACAATATACATCTACATGTAAGGTATGTAGAGCATTTCAGTAGCATTATATTCATAAAAATATAAATACAACATATGTGTGCACGGATGTAGGCGCGAGAATTCAGTGCATCAGTGTGCATGCATACCTGCTAAAGAGGTCATCGACGACCCTCAGGGGCTTCTTGGAAATGTGGTTATTATAGAATAGGGGAACTCACACAGATCCCACACAAGTCTTTAGCAATGCGTAAAGCGCTGGCGGTGGAAGTTTTCAGATCAGGCCCAGTTGCAGGGGAACTAAGGGACACTGCCTTCCTGACCGGGTGGGAAACACAAGCGTGTTACTGCTCGCGCCACCAAGGAGGGGGGGATCTTTCACGAGACTGAATGAGTTTTGGCCCTACTCCGAAAACAGGTGGATTATTGCGTCAGTGGAAATGGTTTAAGCTTAGCTTAACTCTCTAGGTGTTAGCTGTGAGCTAAGCCTGGCAGCCCTGAGGCATAGCCGGTAAAGGTTTATGAGTGAATAGAAGGAACCCCTGGAAGCAGATCCTTTACCAAATTACCCAGTGAGAATCCAGTGTGGCAAAAGCAGCCAACCACACTTGCCGACACAGACTCTGCACGTCCAGGTTACACAACCATGCTTATAAGGGCTTTGGCCAAGGTGAAACACATAAGCCCCCAACCGGCCTGACACGATGCAGCCATGAAGGCAGGACTCTCAACCGCCCCCAGTTTACTATACTATACTTACTTTACCCACTTCAGAGTGGAAAATGTTTGCTAAATAAAAAACCTATAATTTTTTTTTTATGGAGAACTATTTTATAAATGTACCTTACTGTAATAAATTGACTGATACAGCATCATATTGACAAAAACTCATAACTTTTTTTTGCATTTCCTTATGTCCTTAAACCACACAATACCACCAAGGCAAGGAGTTCAAGCTAGCACATGCTAAATTGTTGGTTACAACAGCGCAGACAGACAGAAAAGACAAGTACTAAGAGATAAAAAGTAATAAAAATACAAATAATATAACAAAATTAAAAAGAATAAAATCGAATGTAATTGCTCTTTTTGCAAAACATGCTTTGAAAAAAGTGCTTCTCTGTCCAACCACAACACTGTGAAGGGTGTGATTGGCATTTTCAGTAATGGCCATAAGTCTAGTCAACATTCTCTGGTCTGCCACTGTCTCCAGGCAGTTGTGTTCTTCTCCCACCAAAGAGCCAGCCTTCCGAAACAGTTTGTTGAGCCTCTTGGTATCTGCCACCTTCATGCTGCCACCCCAGCAGACCACAGTGTAGAAGATGGCCCTGGCCACCACAGAATCATAAAAAATCTGAAGTATGGTGTTACAGTCCAACTTACTGTCTATGTGCACTCTCAGGCACTCTCAGGTACTCTTAAACAATCTCCACATTCACTTCCCTGATGGACAGGGGGGTGACTGGAGACTTTGATCTTCTTTGGTTTTGCTGATGTTAAGCTGCAGGTGATTCAGTTCGCACCATTGAACTATCTATCCAGATGTATAATGTGATGCCTTATTTAAGATTTTGGTCACTGCACAATTAACGATTAGCAAAATAAAAAATTTATCCGTAACCTATTGGTAATTTTCATTTGATATTTTAAATCAAATTATCAAATCATTCTACAACCCCAAATCAGAAAAAGTTAGGATGGTATGGAAAATGCAAAAAAAAGCAAAGCAGTGATTTCTACATTTACTTTGACTTGTATTTCATTACAGACAATATGAACACAAAATATTTAATGTTTTGTATGGTCAATTTTATGTCATTTGTAAATATACATAATTTCCTGTCATTCAGACCTGCAACACATTCCAAAAAAAGTTGGGACAGTAAAGCATTTACCACTTTGTAATGTTGCAATTTCTTTTCACAACACTTAAATGTTTAGGGACTGAAGACACCAAGTAATGAAGTGTTTCAGGTGTAAGTTTGTCCCATTCTTCCTGCAAACAAGTCTTAAGGTGGGCAACAGTACGGGGTCTTTCTTGTCGCATTTTGCGCTTCAAAATGTGCCACACATTCTCTATTGGAGACAGGTCGGGACTGCAGACAGATTATTCAAGTACCCGTACCTTCTTTCTCTGCAGCCAGAACTTTGTAATGTGTGCAGAATGTGGTTTTGCGTTGAAATATGCATCGGCGTCCTTGGAAAAGATGTCTTCTTGAAGGCAGCAAATTGTGCTCCAAAATCTCCAAAATGTACTTTTCAACATTAATGGTGCCATCACAGAAGTGCAAGGGCACTGACACAACCCCATACCATGACAGAACCTGGCTTTTGGACTTGTTGTTCCTAACAGTCTGGATGGACCTCTTCTTTGTTCTGGAGCACACAGCATCCATTTCTCCCAAAAAATACCAGAAATACTGATTCATCTGAGCACAGTACCGTTTCCACTGTTTGATGGTCCATCCCAGATGCCTCTGACCCCATAGAAGTCAAGGCTGCTTCTGGACACTGTTAACATAGGGCTTCCTTTTGGCACAGTACAGTTTTAACTGGCATTTGTGGATGTAACTATGTATTGTGGTACTTGACAAAGGTTTGCCAAAGTAGTCCTGAGCCCATGTGAGGATATTTTGGATGCTGTCGGCCCCCACTCTGATATGTTCACTTAGGTTTGTTGACAGTCGAGTGGTTGTGCTGCCTTGCACTCAGATCACAATGTAAATTACTTTTAATTGCTCGTAACATCTCTCTCTCTCTCTCTCTCTTTCACACACTCTCTCTCTCTCTCCCTCTCCCTCCCTCTCTCTCTTCCCCTCTCCCCCGGACTGTTAAGCTGCCCCGCTGAGATATCAGTGATACTGCCCCATTCTGCTATCTGGACCAGCATGACCCACCCTAATACCCTCTTACTGGTTGAAGTTTTTATGGCTTTTAACCCACTCACTCCTGCTGAGGAGCCCATATGAACAGCCCTATCTGCCATGAACTGATCTAAAGTCATCACGGCACCTGTACACAAGGAACTGCTGCTGCCCATTTATACTGAGAATTTTTTTATTTTATAAATGTATTGGATTTATTATTTTTCTCATTTTCGTTTTTGCTATCCAGTGTTGACCAGAGGAGGTTCCCCCTTCTAAGCCTTGTTTCCTCCCAAGGTTTCTTCCTACAGCTAGGGAGTTTTTCCTTGCCTCTTTCACCTTTGGTTTGCTATTTGGGGGCTTGGACCCGGTTTCTGTAAAGCTGCTTTGTGACAACGTCAGTTGTAGAAAGCACTATATAAATAAACCTGACTTGACTTGATATATAGATGAATGATGATTTTTGATGCAGTGCCGCCAGAGGGATTGGAGATCACGGTTGTTCAGCTTAGGCTTGCACCCCTGTCCTTTACACACTGAAATCACAATCACCTGTTGACATCACCTGTTTCAAATCACATCATTATTTAACCAATTTACCTCATTACTAGCCCTAAAGTACTCCTTTCCCAACTTTTGGAATGAACAGGTCTGAATGACAGGAAAGGATGTATATTTACAAATGAAATGAAGTTGACCAGACAAAACATGATATATTTTGTGTTTATATTGTCTGCAATGAAATATAAGTCAAAGTAAATGTAGAAATGAGTACTTTTTTTAATTTGTGTTTTCCATACCGTGGTCATGTGTGCCGGGACAAAGAGGAGGAAGTCATGCCATTCAAGTCATGTCAAGTCAAGTCAAGTTTATTTGTATATCGCTTTTTACAACTGACATTGTCACAAAGCAGCTTTACAGAAACCGGGTCTGAGCCCCCAAAGAGCAAGCCAAGGGTGACAGAGACAAGGAAAAACTCTCTAGCAGTAGGAAGAAACCTTGGAAGGAACCAAGGCTCAGAAGGGGGAACCCATCCTCCTCTGGTTGACACCGGATAGCATTCACTCATACCCACACAAACAACACACCGGGACAATTCAGTAGGTTATGCTGTTTTCAGGTGGAAATTTGGTGTTTGTTTTTTCCAATGAGAAACTCTGCTTGTAGTGTGGTTCAGGTTGGAAGTAAATTAAAATTAGGGTGTGAAATGGCTGTTGTAGGTTCTTAGCTTGCAATCAAATGGAAACTTGGGCCTTTTTGTACAGATGTATTTTCAGAGTAATGTAGTAGAAACAAAATATGAGTTATTTGATTACTTTTCATTGACTCACTGGTTGCTTCTCTCCTCAGCTATGATGAAAATTCATTAGTTTGTGTTGTACTGAATTTCTTTGCACCCAACGTTATCATACAGCCTTTTAAAGCTTCATTTCCTGTAGAAATATAAAAATTATAATTATGTTTCCTGACCAAAGGTATTAAGAAAATAACTGTTGAAGGTTCCAACTCAGTGACAGCTCTTTCCTCACTGTGTATTGTATTTTAGAATTTTCAGATTTTTGCCACATGCACACACAACCTTTTTTGCATAAAGCATCTTATTTTCTGTCAGGGGTCTGTTGCACCTTCACCAGCCATGGTACAGTATTATTCTAGTTAGTGGTCCCTGCCTGTTTGTCTTGTGTGTATGGGTAGTGCTACAGGCTTACTCTCACACACCCTCTCACTAATTACACAAACAACGTCATGTCTATTTTCTTGTTCTAGCCCTGCTTAGAGGAAGGTGGCAAAATTATGACTGTGTAATAATATGACCTGTTCAGGAATGCACTATATCCATTGCTTAGTGTGCTGCGGTGGGTCTTTAGAGGGGCTGGCGAAACAGGAAATTAAACAGAAGTGAAACAGGGTGCGGTTTGTGCATAGTAAGACCTCCTGTGCCAAATATACTCCCACAGCTTTCATGAACCTAAATCGTAGCATGTGTGGTTGGTGAATGTGTGAGACAGCATATGTTTCCACTGTAGGTTTATTTATTTTATTTTAATCAACACCTTCCCAACATTACAATACTAATGTTTCATATACTTTCAACCCTCTTAGGCCTCCAATAACATATACACTTTGAAATGCCTCTTTTTTATGTCATTGTTTCTCAGTTGTAGCTTGTTAAAACCAGAGAAATTCACTTAAAAATACAAATTTTAAAGGGTTCATATTTACATTTTTTCTTGTATAGCATTTTTCTTCCACATAAAACTTTTGTGTCAGTTTTTACATGACCATTTTCACAACTATAAAGGCTGTTAATGCTGCTGTGACTTTACAATAATATATGTAAATGATTAGCTTTTCTGAGTTGTTGCCTCACTCATAAAGCAGTCTGAGCTAAAATACTCCTTGTAACTTTAATGTGAATGAGTGAGGCAACACTGCTGTAGCCTGAATAGAGGGTATACATTGATGTCACTTTCCCACTAAAATACGCCCCCTGAGGCAGACTGAGTGCCAAAACATGTTATCAACAGGGACTTCAGCTGGGGAAACTGCAAAACCTAAAGTAGAACAAACAATTATCTGCTTTAATTAAAGCATACCAAATAACTAGTGGTCCATGGACACTGACATGAGGCCTAGGAATGATCTTTTATCCAAAGTGACTTCCAAGATACAGGAACAATCAAGCATTTTATTTGCACAGGACAACACTAAAGTGAGTGCTACATGGAGTCCAACACATTCCTTTTAGTCATAAAATACAGATACCAATAGCTACAATAAAATATATACATGTTCCTAATTTCAACACAACAAAGACTGAAAGCATAAACAAAATAAATGCCAGCCATGATAGATATGTCAGTATTCATTGCATTAGAGCTGAAAGCTAATGCTGTGATTTAGTAAGAATTTGACTTTCTGCCTGGCAGATGTATGTAATAGTGTGCTTTTTTATGACAAAAATATGAATTAAAAAGCTGTTGCCATATATAGACTGTATAGTCTGAGAAATGAGTGGTTTGATATATATATGTACTGAACACATTATCAATAAAAAGTTTTCTATGATATGGAACCCTTAAACCCTTAGGCAATTTTGTGCTTTTTGTGTAAATAAAATATGAAAAGTTAGTGTTGTGTTGCAGAATAATCAACCATGTTTTACAAAATGTAAAAAAAAAAACCTGGAAACTAGGCTTAAGCGTTTCAATACAGAAGGTAAACCAAAAGTATATTTAATTTACTGTCCAAATATAATGTTGTAATGAAAATGTTTATGTATAATAACTGTAATAAGGGTTAGAACTTGATGCGTGTCCTCTGTCTCTCTGTTCATGTATTTACAGACTGAAATATTCTGATCATATGATGGTTTCTGAAGATGAAGATGATAAGCTTCAGCTCTACATCTGAGAGATTTGCATAAGCAGAGTGTACGCTGCTCTTCCTTACAGAGACATGGATTCAGCAAAAAACTCCTCAGTATGGCCCACCTGACGTCTTTAGGCCTGACTTCCAGCCACACACTGACAGAAAACCACAAGAACCAGTGTGCACTATACGAGAACACAGTCAATTTTGATTGTAGTATCAAAAAACTAATAATATATATATATTTATTTCAGTTTATACCCAGGGCTGTGTTTAAATGTAAATTTGAGATACTGTGGCTCTTAACACATACCCACCTGGTGATTGGAATTCATGCACATGTACTTGTTCCCCTGTCACACATACTTGTAAATGTTCTCTCAGTTTCCAGTGCTGTGTGAACATTACCCATAGTCAAAATGGCAGGATTGTTAGCCAAAAAAGTTGTTCTGACCAACCCTTGTAAAATTAATGTTAATAAAATTCAACCTATTTGTCCTGTAACTAGTTTCTATATGGTGTAGTATTACAAACACACCATTCAGTATTGTAAGAAATAACTTCTGTGTTGTGCAGCGGTTCGTGTAAATAAACAATTTTATTGCAAACAATGTTATAGCGAAATGGCCAAAATGTATGCCCTCATTAACCTGCCACAATCTAGTGTGTGTGTTGGTGAAATGGAAGGAGGGGGTGCTTGCATTGGAATATGCCCCTGTTTAAAACAAATACTACTACCTACTACCTACTAATGACACAAGAGATTTTGCAAAGGCAAGTGTATGTATGACACATTTCACACACAAAAGCAATGTAAAGTGCTTCACAAAAGTAAAAAAAACATAGTTAAGAACTTAAAATATTGTGACAGAACAAGAGAAAAAATAACAATAAAGAGTGCTGAAGACAAAATTAAAACTAAATATATATAGATAAAACTACAGAACAAAGCACAAGTGCTGGGGATACGGAAAGGGGTGGAGTCAGAATTATCCAAGCAGGGGATTGGCAGATGATAGTCTGATGCAGTTCAGAATGTCCCCATAGACAGACTTCACATCTTGCATCTTCACGGTTTTTCTGATATGTATGAACATGCAAAATCTGGCAATGTTCCAAATGTGAAAAAAGAGATTTATATCTAAATGGGCCTTATGATTTTGCCTGTAACTAGCTGAATTTGGTCACCTTGTTAGTGCCTATATTATGGGTTGATGTTAAAATGGATTAATGGTGGGCAGCCACTCATAGAAGCAAGGTTAGCTGTTTTTGTCATGCACAGAATCAAGAACAACATTGTGTTATGCTTGTGTTATGCTCAGCATGTCTCAGGCAATATGGGGGATGCAGAGTGGTCATGAAAATGTTGAAACACTCATTCTGTTTTTGCGTCACTTTCCTGGAAGTTGGTGCCTGTGTGTGTGTGTGTGTCTGTGTGTGTGGCAAAGCGCTTACATACAGGTCTTTGTGCTCTTACTGTGTGTGCAGCTTGCAGTATGTGTAGAGCATCAGCTGATGCAGCAGTGGGCGTTAGGGGAGGACTGTAACGTCACAGAGTGTTCCAGTACAGAAGGCATTAGCCACAGTGTTTACGTTTGAGTGTGTGTGTGTGTGTGTGTGTATTTAGTGTATGTAATATTCTAGGTCAAAGTCCATTACATTGTGGTAGATGACAGTAATGTACAGATACATTGGGCCAAAGGTCATACTTAACCACAAATTGTGGACTGTTTATGGTTACATATGATTATATAGTATTTGTGCCTTAAACTTACAATAAATGTAAATCTGTATAAACAGAACAGTTTATTTTATTATCTGTTTCTTATTGATTACTCAACTGTTAGAATGCAATCAGTTATGAATTTGATATTTTTGGGGCCTGAGCACAGTTACTTCTGAAGGTCCCAAATAAAGACATTTGATTTTAACATTTTGATTTTTACATTGTAGTGCTTATTTCAGTCAGAATCCAATCATCCTGGTTTAGCCTCAGGAAAAACATTGATTATGTCCTACATTTCTGGCCAAAGTGCATTGTCATTGAAAGGAATCACAACATATGTGTCGATTTCCACCTCATCTAGAGTTAAATGCTGTGATTGTAAAAATCTAAGAACAACCCAAAGAAACTTCACATTAGGGTGAATCTTCATGATCTAATGACCTAGTAACTGTCTCTGGTGCCTCATTGTCATCAGGCTTTTTCATCAGGCTCAGTATTAACTTAACCACTTGTGGCCACCAAGCTTTTTTGTGGTCTTTGTGGTGGTAACGATCACTGCTGCATGAAATGCCCTAGGAAATTACCAGATGGTAGAAAGCTTAGAAATGTGGTATAATGTATTTATGTAATATTTTAATGATATGTTCTGTCAGTTAAATAAAAGTTAATAATTATAATTCACAAATGAGTTTATTTATTATAGTCTTTCAGTTTAAAACACATTTAAATTTTTTTTGCTGGGACACATTGTAATGTTGTCTTATGCTTGTGTTGTGTCACGTGTCCCCTAGCCATGTGCTTCTGTGTTGCGTCTTATCCTCATGTGTTAGCCACGCCCTGTCAGCTGTTTGTAATCATGTTCGTCTTTAAAAGCCCCGTGTGTTTCTCGAGTGTTTGTCGTTCAATTGTTATACATGCTGTGTTTATCGTGCCGTGCTTTGTCGTGTTTTTTTGCCGTGTCTTCCTGTTCGTGTGTGTTGAATAAACCTTTGTTAACATTAGTCCGCCTGCATCTACTGCCTACACTCTCAACCAAAACCATCACAGGTTCAATGACCAAATCATAGCAGCCGCAGCAGACTTTTATGAGCAGGGTCTGCGCATGTACAGCTGGCAATGTCGAGGAGGTAAGTGAGCTGACGGTCACCAGATTCTGAGCCAGTTGCAGATGGCTCAGAGGATCGCGAGTGACGCGAGGCTGGAGGGGCTGATTTCGCTGGTGCAGAGTCTCATAGAGGTTGCCGATTTAAGGCAAAATCTCTTGGGGGGGTGTGGTGATAGGTGGCGCTGAGTCGGCTGAAAGGGGCGAGCAGGAGTGTAGCCCCTCTCCCTAGGAGCGCGTGGCATTGGGTCTGGCTCGGATAGACACGTCCGAGGAGAAGCTTTCTTTTTTTCTCCCCTTTGAGACCGCTGACGGGTCTTCCGCTGCGCCTAAGCGCAGAAGGCGCAAGGGGCGGCGTAACGGGGGAGCCACCAGTGGCAAGCCGTCTGAGTTGGTACCGATTGCTGTGTGCTCGGCTCCGAATGCCAGCGAGTTAGCCCCGCCTCGTAAGTCACTTGGCCCAGCAGCCCCGCCTCCTGGTGAGCTGGAGGCCTGCTTGGAGTCGGCGCCTCGGAGGGTGCAGGGGAAGGCCTGCACCCGCGAGGCCTCTGAAGACAACGCGAAGCGTAGTGGTGTGTGTTCTCATGGCCATGGACGGTGTTGCAGCCATGGACCTTGTTTATGCCCCCTGTCTTGTTGTCCGAGTATGTGTCAATGTTACACCTGTTGAGTGGTTCATTGTCCATGTTCCGTGTTTAGGTTTCTTGTATCGTGGTCATGTCCTTTTCTCGTCTAGGTTCTTCTCTGGTGTTTTGTTGCCCCATCCACCCCCTGAGACAGCGCCCGGTTTTTGCATTAGGTAGTCACACCGGGACGGTGTTCCTAGGAGGTGGAGCATGTAATGGTGTCTTGTGTTGTGCCGCGTGTCCCCTAGCCATATGCTTCTGTGTTGCATCTTGTCCTCGTGTGTTAGCCATGCCCCTGTCAGCTGCATCGCGTCTTATCCGTCAGCTATTTGTAATCATGTTCGTCTTTAAAAGCCCCATGTGTTTCTCGAGTGTTTGTCGTTCAACTGTTATACATGCTGTGTTTATCGTGCCGTGCTTTATCGTGTTTCCTTGCCATGTATTCCTGTTCGTGTGTGTTGAATAAACCTTCGTTAACATCAGTCCGTCTGCATCTGCTGCCTACACTCTCAACCAAAACCGTCACACACATAAATCAGCCAGTACTACATGCTGTTGTGAACTCTGATCATTATTAGCCGTTCATATTACTTGATAAACATGTCACATAAAAATTCTTGCAACTGAAAAATAAAAAATAATTAGCATTTAGCAAGTTTAACAAGTGCTACAGTCATGCCACTGTCATCAATGGCCAAGAGTCCAGAAGATTATCACTGGCTTCGGTCTCACTTAGTAAGTAGGATGGCCCCTCCCTCCCTAAGGATCACTCAGTGTAATGCTAGACAACATAGTAGCTGTTCATAAAGATGCAGTGGCATTTCACATGACTATGAAGAACCACATGCTAGCCTTTAACCTCCCAGTGTAGGTGGTATTGGTGTTTGGGGGAGTAAGTCAAGTTCGGTTTATTGGTCATATGTATGTTAACGTTGGGTCAACAGTACAATGAAATGTGTTGGACAAGAAGAACCAGTAAACTCAGCAGAAGAACATGATAAATAAGAAAGAATATAAAATAAAAAATATAATATATAAGAAAAATATTTACAAATATAAAAAAGATCTGTAGGAAGGGCACATTGTGTAAAGTGCGATGTGCAGAAGTGAAAAAGTTACTAGCAATATTGCACATTGGATGGAGGCAAGAGAATTGAGAATTGACAGTGTGAGGTGGTTTATGAGTTCAGGAGCCTGATGACCCAGTAATAAAAAAAAAAGTAGCTAGTGTAGCGTAGTGTAGAGTAGCTAGTGAGTGCAAATAAACATTACTTCATTAAAAATTAAACAAATTATTTTTATATTATTAATTATTGAAATAATTAATCAACAAACAGATAATGAGTAATATAGAGTAATTATTTAACTTATTAACACATCACATTAAGACATTCATGCCACATTTCTAATCTTATTTACCTATTACATGTTTCTATGGCATTATTAGTTGCTTTCTGATGGTAGATTTCTGATTTATAGTTTAGAACCAAACCTTTAAATCAAGCGTTACCAGACTGTTTTATATATCCTACGTTATGGAGACATTTCATAAATCAGCTCAATTTATCTGAAAGTGAAGTTTGGACGGTCCTGTGTTTCACAAAGTTAAAGTTTATTATATTCCTTCTTCTGATATGGAGCAAAACTGATGATGTTTTTGAACAGAATATTTTGGACAGTTAAGAGTTCTGCATTCCTGGAACACCTGCTCTGGTTTAGTGCAAAAAGCAGAATGTCTGTTTTTTTTCCCTTAGCCTTTATGGCTTCAGACCTGCAGGGCACATGCCAACAGCTTCAGACCCTGTTTGATCTGGGCCCAATGTGGAATTAACTGGACCTACAAAACCCCCCTGCAGAGCAAATGCAGGAGCCTTGAACCATGATGACCCTTTTGTGTGTGTATGATTATGGTGTTTGTGAGTCACACATGACAAGTTATTTTCATAAAGTTGAGCATGGCAGACTTTCTGGAATGAAAAAGCTAACAAGTGGTTCTTGTGATTTGTGTCACGCTAAATCCATTTCAGGCTGCAGTGTTGGAGCTAAGTCTGGACATGTTGAGATTGCCCCTAAGTAAACTCCTTGCACATATACAGAGCACTTTCTGTCTACGATCACATTTCATATAACTGTCTATACAGCTGAGATTCAATCTCTCTCTCTTTTTAGAGATTTTAGTTTAGTAAGGATGATAAGTTCTGGATGACAAACACTAATACAACTCATCCCAAAGGTACTGGATGGAGCTCCATAACTTCAGACAACACAGTTCCACCCACACAGCCATGCAGGGGTCTTTATACCAGTCTGGCATTGGGGAGCCCTCAAATATGATCTAAAATGTTTATGTATATTGCTGTTAGCTTAGTGCTAACATGTTACTAGGGCTTTAAATCCCTTGGTGGTTCCGAAGAACTTGCTCACATCCATCTGCACTGGGTGAGACACCCCCCTCTCTCTCTTTCTCTCTCCACTCTCTCTCTCTCTCTCTCTGTCAGAGGAGCTTTGTTCTCTGTGAGTGGTCAGAATAACAGACAGTAGGCTGTTTTCAGTTGCACACAGTGGCTGAAAAGTGCCATGGTTGGGAAGTTAAAGGGTCAAGTTGTCACAGTAGGCTTGCTTTTTTTAAATTCAGGTCTAATCATGCCAATTGCTTTGTTCTTCCCCTCTGCTCTTGTTATTGCTCTTTTTTGTAGGACCTTGCTTATTACTCACACTTTTTCCACTTTGTTTTTGTTTTCTTGAAAGTTGACATTTAATATGAAACCAGAATCTCAAGGTCTGTTTTTCAAAAAAAAAAAACTCTAATTGTCTGTTAAAACTGAAAACTGTGCATTGTATTTAAATATCTGGGTAATGTAATTTACATGCTATGCTCCTCAAGTTAATTATGATTTGTTTGTATATTGTAATTGTTTTGTTGTTAATTTCAATAGTAATTTCCCTCATTCTTATCACAAAGATACATGTATATGAATTGTACATGCTTTATTTTCCTAACCATTATTTTGTTTCAGTTACCTAGTTCATCCTGTAATATTCTAAATAAAGATACTGGGTTATTGATATCTCTGTAATCCTTAAGGGGAATTACTTACTTTTCAATCTAATAAATGGTTAATATGTAAAAAGCCGTTCGCAGTTGATTGATGTGAAATTTACTGAGAAATTGTTCACAGTGGCGGTGAATGGAATCAGATGTCTGAAAAGTATAATGCCTCTAAATTCTCCCTCACAAAAAGGTATTACATGAATATATGATTTTAGATTTCTGACTCAAAATGCATAAAAAAAAACTAGGGTCACATCCAGGTCACTGTGAGGGGAAATAGCACCAACAACATGTTTTTATATGTATTACTATTTTACCTTTATCAACAATACATATGACAATGTGTAGTTGTCAATGTGTTGTTCACTGGTAGTTTTGGATAAAATAGCTGCATACGCATTGTAGATATCATGAGCGCTGATTTCACCACTACAAAGGGCCCCTAAAGATTATCTAAAGGTTATGTACAGATATATTTTAGTGGTTAACAAACAATCTAATGAAACTAAACTGATTATAAACCACATCATGGTTAGGGTTAGGTTTATGTTTTAGCTTAAGTTAAGGATTGAGTACAGTTGCATTTAATGTAATCTTCATTTACATAGACAGTTTAATAGATATTTAGTTAAATATGAGGTGAGTACCTACAAAACATCTACATGGAAAACTCAAATAAAGTATTAATTAAATAAGTTGGTTAGTTTTTCTACAATAAACCATCTCACATCTAACCACTGTGAAGGGCTTTGTTTACACTTCAGCAACTGATTTAGGCAGAAACTTTGAATATTTTTTTTATTACAGTCTTCATACGTTTTTCCTTCTTCTGTGAAACTATTATCAGTCTAATATATATATGTAACACATGTATATAATGCAGTGTTTCCCAAACCAGCTCTTGAAAGCCCCTGCTCTTCACATTTTAATGATTTCCCCACTTTTAACACACATAATCTAACGAATCATTCATTAACACTCCCTTACTGAGTTGAAGTGGGCTTGTTAACGCAGGGAAAACTCTAAAATGTACAGAGCAATGGGTCCCCAGAACCAGGTTGAGAAACACTGTTCTAATGAATTAAAACTACAGACTCAGTTTCATGGTCTGTGCCATCTGCAATATAATTTGAACAACAAGAAAATTGCAATACAATCTCTAATTTACATCATGTTTGCACTGTTTAAAAATAGTCAAGATTAAGTTTACATTCAAGATGCTATTATGAGTAGCATGATCTGAAACACTGCACCCATAGTAGGAACATTCTGTACTGTGCAGAGTTTCTTGTGTGGAAACATTCATATGATTTTTGTTCCATTGTGTTCAGGTGCTAAACAGAAAGCATGATTTTAAAACCACAGAGTGTGAAGCATAAGACCCCAACACACTCCCCCTCTGCCACAGCCTAAATGACTAAATGAAGAACAGCAGTTTGACACTACTTTCCATTAAGATCATGTGTCAACATAGGCTAGTAAATATGCAGGCATAAGTAAGTTATATTAACACTTATTTTAAAATAAAATGATTTAATGTGCTAAGATTTCATTAGATATTAAGAAATATTTTCAGTGAATTTCGAATATTAAATCACACCACTGGCCACAGAAAATTGGCATGTTTGACAGATTACTTTTCCACTGAATAAATCAAGGCTGTTTTGGTTTTTACACATCAATACATACAGAAACATCAGCTGTTACTCGAAAGCCAGAGAAGTCTCTCATTGTTTTTAACTCTCACAAGTCAAGAGTTATTGCTGCATATAAACACAAACATGGTATTGATTTAAAGTTCAGATTAAAAGTTTTGCACTTTCAAAAGCAATTGTAACTAGGTCCAGGCTGTGGGACTATAACCCCAAACATTTTTAATAGGCCTACGTTTTTTTATGGGATTAAAAAGTTTCAGCTACAGCAATGGATGGATTCAGTCCCTGAACTTTAATGTTAACATGGCCTGGTCTAACTGTGCAAGAAAATATTGTGTCATGTGCAAGAAAATACTCCTTCATTCTCAAATGTATAAAGCCATACGCAGGTCAGGAGAATATTAAAACTATTTTATCTGTGATATCTATCTGGTAAATGTGTTAAGTAGACCACTTCAAATGTGTAAAGTCAGTAAGCAAATTCACCTCAAGCCTAGTAAACAGTAACAGAATCTTTGGTTCACCTTTTACAGAATACATAAAATTCAGCTTTGAGTGTTCAGGATGTCTCTGTTCGGCCCAGAATTTTAAGACTTTTCATTAAATTGAAAAACTAGAAAATATTAATTTAATCACAATTTTAATATTTGACTGAATTCTGTTAATAAAAATATAGCCAGTTTCGTCTTTATATAGAATCAGGTTCCACTCCATATATAGTCAGATTCAATTGCATCAGTAGAATGGCTACTAGGAGGCCTGCAAAAAGGCAGTTTTAGAGGAAATAATGTGCATCCTGGGTGTACATTTTGTATATCGATAGTGCTTTTAGTTTGCATTATCATCATTAGATGTGTCACATATGGCGTCCCGATAATTTCTATCCAGCAAAAAAGTTATGACAGTAGATAAGAGACAGTAATTTTTTGAGTTATTTTCAGAGGGAAAGACACATTCTGCTCAATGCTTTGTATATAAAATCCCTCACTTAACCATGGAGGAGAGATTAGCTGCAGTCGCCAAGTAAGACAAACTCTCAGCCAAGTAAGAATTATCTTGATACATCCACACGACCACCCCAACATTATTCCTATTTGTTTTAAGATGTGCTCAGCAAATTCGGATTGATGCATACTCTGAAAGCTGTGATGAGTGATGGCTGATTAAAGAAGATTCCCGGGGTGTGAGGTGTTCCAGAGTGGCATAAATGATCTGCTGCTGTCCTTGCTCACAACTGCTCATGTGCAGTGTGTTCTCCTCATCAGAGGCTGGATATAGTGAGGATGTGTCAGGGTGTAATGCATCTATGGATGTGTCCAGGGTGTTCTTTTGCTGTTCTGGCTTCCCATGGGCACTAGGTTTTCCGTCATTTGAAATGTTGAGGCTAAGTGGTACCTGGCAGGACATTGTGGACAGCATAAAGATGTCATTAACCCATTAAACCGCAGGCTTTTTGTTTAGGTTTAAACTTCATGCTATTCCTATAAACTATAAATTATTCAGCATCAACTATGAAATTTTGAGTTATGTAGTTTTGAAAGTAAGGTACTGAAGCAAAGGCCTACATACAGACCCTTAAAGGAGATAACACTGTATGTAGAATATGTTTTAAAATACACAGAAAATACATTGAGAGAAACTTGGTTTGCTTACCTGCATTCTCTGGTTGTAAGGCTTTCTCAAACCTAAACCTGTTTTAAAAAATCCCCAAATAATTACATGATTTTTATCTTATATGTGATAATATGCAAAATATAACATATAAGCACCTGAATAAAGTTGACAGAGAAGCAATATATTACTCACAGTTACATCCAAGCAGGCTCAGGAAAGAAATTACCATCACAACAGTGACCAGGCCTAGGATACCCGAACAGATCAAAACATACGGAGTCCACCCAATACCTGTGCTGTTATGACTATCATTTCGATGATGGCTGGCTGTTAGAGGGAAAAGAAAGGATGGCATCACATGTGAAAACAGCTTATTGAGAAAAAGACAAGAGGACATACAAAAAAACAATCAAATTTCTGTATTTTAACTTAGTTTCTTCCAAAGTTGTAAAATTGGGAGTGTGCTTATACAATCTTACAAATAAACATGCTAAAATGTTTTATTGTCTATGTGTAAAGAATCTTTGAAAATAACTTCCTTATGCAATTAAAGATTTAGGAAATCACATGCTAAAATGTGATAAAAAAAAAAAAAAAGTACACCAATAACAAACATAAAGAAAACCTGTAGCTCTTACATTCATCTGTATAATTCAGGATGGCATCTGTGAAAAAAAGATTCACATTAAATTAGCTAATTTCATCAGTCAGAGCCAATACCAACTCAAAAATGGGCATAACAGGTAGAAAAAGTTGCCTTCATTACCTGAAACAGATACATTAATGGTGTGGCTTTCTGATGAAGAATTTGATCCAAAGGCTGTGCATTTGTATAGGCCATCATCATGATTCAATATGTTCTTAAAGGTCAAATATGAGATAACTTCTTTCTTGTCTGCATTCGAGTTCTCCTGTGTAACAGTTACTCGATCTGTTTCATTGATTAGTACTGGCTTCAAGCTTTCAAGCCTGAACCATCTAATATTTGGTATCACCTCACAGTAGTGCACAGGGCAGGGGATCCTTAAAAAGCCTTTCCTGGAGACTGAATGAAATGTGTTTTTCCGAACATTTATTGCAGGAACACATGCACCAGCAGGACCTGCAAGAAACAGAAAAGTGTAATCAGCCCCTAAAGGCCCAAAATAATCTCTCATTTGGGTTGCGCTGAAACCCTATGTGATGCACTACAAGAATATTAGTTCCTCTCATCTGACATGATACTGATTTTTATGTATCTTAGTTACATAAATGCTTAAAATGTAAGCAGTAAATGTATTTACAGTATTTTAGCACTACAGTGTATTTATTTATTTATAAGACTAAATTTGAAGCAAGTCTATTCATCAACAAGCACAAAGAGCAGCCTCACACACACAATACAACTAAAATAAAAAAAATAAATAAACAACAAAAAGTGCATGTTTGATTCCATCACAAATATAATGATATGGAGGACAATTATAATGATTTTGACTGTCTCAACAGCTTGTTCATGTTATGTGACAGATTGGGGAATTTAATATTTCATGTTAGGGGCAAAGTTATTATTCAATTTATTCAATTTATTATTCAAGCAGCAGAATTCATATATATATTTATATATATATTTGTATACAAGGAATATGTAATAAGTATGATTCATTAATATCAAATCTGACAATCTTGGCAATTTTCCTTAGGTAAAAAAATAATAAATGTATATATTTATGTATATTTTCAGAACAAACAAACTTATATTTCCAAAATAGGTTTAATTGCAATATATGGAAAATGTGTTCTTAACATTCTATGTAAATTAATGTAAAAACATTTACTTTCATATTTGGCCAATTAAGCTGAAATTATTATCATCTAAAATAATTAAAACGCACACATACACACAGTCAGATGTCAGATTAAAACATTTTTTTTCAAGGTACATCTGGCAGTTAGTTATGACATTGGAAAACACTGTTTCCTGTGGTTTTGGTTGCCCACGTGTTTTACACGTTAAGTGCCGTTACGTGATCTCACACAAGATCTGTGTGTTTTGCAAAATATTTCAGCAATACTTACACCAGTGTTACACAAAATGTTTTTTTACCAATTTACAAAGCAATGTAAAGTCTCATGAGGATGATTCAGTTAACAACAAGCTAATTAACATTAACAAAAGAGCTGTATGCACTGGTTGCACTTGTGTCCAAAACACAGCAGCTGCTGAGTGGAGAAAGCTGACTTACCTTGGGCATCCACATTTCCAAGGAGAGTGAGAGTCACAAGTAAGCTTTTGAAGGTAATTTCCAGAAAGGGTCTATCCATTACAGAGGAAGTATAAACTGTGTAGTTATGAGTGTCTTCCGGACCACAACAGGTTAATCTTCAGTGTTTTGAGTCGCTGTACATCTTTTGGTGTCTAATCTCTCTCTCTCGCTTTCTCTCTCTCTAACATACATGCATCTCTCTACATGTGTGGTTTCCATTTCCTTTAATTTGCTTCCAGTCACCTTGACTTCCGTCTGCCATCTTCCCTCCCTTATGAAAATGAAATGTCATATGTTGTCAGTATATTTCAAAACATACATAATATACAGCCAGGTAACATATGTTAATAGTAAAATTGGCACTTGGAGCTACGTGCATTTCATTTACATATATATAAATCTATATCTTTATTTTTTTGTCTTTTGTCTAAAGGCCCACTGCTTTATATTTGGTGTAGTCTTGTACCAATTGGACCACAGAAAGGGTCAGAAATTATATAAAATGTAATCCTCTTACATAAGCTTGGATTGATAGTTTAACATTATTTTCCTTCTTATGAATTGTTTTTATATAAGATTTTGTTTCAGCAGCAACATATCTTGAAAAACCAAATCACAACTGTGTGGACTTTTGCTTAAAGTGACTTTTCTTACTTATTTGTATTATCACTTCCAATTTATATTAAGTGTCTAATAACTGTGTAATTGCACATTAACAATGTATTCAGCAACTGTATAACTACTGGTGATGTATTCACAGTAGTGCAGCTTATACAGATACACTTATGTATTAACTTCAGTTTTTACTCATGCAATTACACATGTGTATCTTATGTTATTATGTGTAATTACATGAATTAAACCTTACAAAAATTACATAAACTGCACTGCTGTAATCCAGCTGCAACAGTGAATCCATCAGCATTATATACACTGTTGCTCCACTTTAATGCATGTTATTTTGTGATTTTCATAATTTTACTTATAATGTCCTATTTTATTATGAGGCACATTAAGCTGCATTTGATTAATTTAATAGTAATTTATTTTTACCAATGTTATCTGTCCCTTGCCTAATCTTTTCTAAATAAAGCTTGTTGAGTTGTCTCTCTGTATGAAATGTGTTAAAGAAATTTGTACACTACATGTCCAAATGTATCCAGACACCCCTTCTGTTGAGAGATTACTTTAAAGTGCTAACACAGGGGTTTAATTGTGCACACACAGTTTGTCATCTCCATAGAAAAGCCCTGCCAGTGGAACAGAACTCTCTGCCAACATCAATGTCAACTAGAAGTATAAAGATGCCAGCATTTGACTGTGGAGTGCTCCAGTATCTGGAGTGATGGATTATCATACAGTAATGTTGAAGTGATGTTTGTGATCCAGAACTAATCATCCAACATCAGTGAATGACTTAACTAATGCTTGTGTGGCTGAATGCACTCATATTCTCACAAGAATGTTCCAAAATCTAATGCAAAGCATTTGCAGAAGAGTAGAAGCTGTTGCTGTAGCAAAGGGGAAACAAATATCTGATTGAAGCCCTTGATTTCCAAAGAAATGTTTGATGAATAGATTTGAACATATTATTAGGATGACATGCACTGTTTTTCGTACATATAAAGTCAATCTTCAAAACTTGAAGTTTGCTTAGTTTCTCAAATTAGTGGCATCAATCAAATCGGATTCATTTCTCTAGTCTCTTAGCAGTCACTTTGTTCATGAGAATGATTCAGTTAATGACAAAATGTAAATGCACTAAGCAGTGCCACCAAAGCAGTGGCTGATTTTACACTTTTATGTACATTTGCACACTTGAACAGAACAAGCCTAAAGCTGAAAGGTTTAGCACCCAGGCAGGGTCGGCAGGGTGTGGTTGAGAGTCCTGTCCATTCGGCTGCATCTTGTTGAGCTGGCTGTTGGTGAAGGTGATGCTTCATCTGGTGAGGGGAACTGGTACTTATGTGTACCACCTGAGCTGAAGCCCTTATAAGCATGGTTGTCCCACAGGGTGAGGCAGAGTCCTTATCCCTGGTAGCATGGTGCCTAGGCCACAACACACTGGTGGTAAATGGCTATTGGGCTTGTCAGAATAGTAACATCAGTGCTGATTACAGATACCAGATAAAAGACAAGGGCAAACACAGGGATTTAAATATACAAAACAAGCTAGCTGACACCTGGGAGGGGGAGGAGCACAGAGACTGGACAGAGCTCACATGACTCACAATAAGGGCAGGGCCAAGATAGAAAGTAAAGAAACTGAGGCCAGTATCATGAGCCTAACCAGATAGAATGTTCATCCTTTATCCTTGAAATCTGTCAATACATACACAAAAAGCTACTCTTAAATGTTTTTAAAAAGTGACCCTATCCAACCAAAAAGTCAGTTTTTTATTTTTGTTTGCTGTATTAAAACAAATAAGTAGTGTCATGCAATATGGCCTCATTTTGCATTATCAAACACCTCAGGTAAAAGCACTAAAACAAATGTTGGGCCCTTGAAATGATCTTAACCTGCCTGCCAATACCTGCTACCTGTATTTTAGGAGCCATGCTTAGAAAGATTTACAGACTAGGTTAAAGGAAAGGTTAACAGACAAAGCAAAACAAAATGCTAGAGTTGAAAGAGAAATCTCACTTTCACACTTTTCAGACTTTGTGCTCAGTATGTCTTGCAGTGTTCACTGGTTTAAGCCTGCCCTCTTGTGATATTTCATTGACATCACTGTGTGAAAATCAGACCACCCCTTCATTTTCAGGCAAAAGAGCCATTTAATACAAGCTATTTATTTACAGCTTAAAGAAAACCGCAGAAAATATATGACATTCTTTTCAGTAGACCTGCTTTTTCATTAAGAAGTTTAATTGGTTTTTGTAAACACATCAAAGACACAAGATTAGCTGAGTCTCTCTCAACGTTTCAAAATGGGACTCAATACTCAACTGTTCTGCACCCACCTCAGCACATAAGCCTAGTGGTCACATACGATCTATTGCTTCCTGATAACCGACCAGATGTCATCCAGAAAATAATGTTCCACTTAGTCTTTACTGTAGTTTTTAC
>JBBPDA010131574.1:0-23205 GCA_037974385.1 Arnoldichthys spilopterus
AAGATCTAGTAGAATTAGTACAGAAGACAACTTTGCTGACTTGGCTTTGTGAAGTTCCTCTGTGACAGCCAGTAGTGTGGTTTCAGTGGAATGTAATTTGTACCCCCATGGGGACCATGGCCCACAGTTTGAGAAACGTGGTTCTGCGGTTTGGTGTCAACCTCTATTTGGCACCTTCATTCTTAAAAAGGTATAATTGGATGGTTGGTTTTTTTTTTTTTGCATAATTGAGTTGATATTAGCATGATAAATTTGGTTTGCTTTTCAAATCAACTGGTTTCAATTAGCATTTTAACCTGGAAGTATTCTGTGGCAGAATTCCTCCACAGGCTTTTTAGAAGACATTATTATTATAAGAACACATGGTCAAACCTTTACTATCAATGGTCTGTTAAAGCAAGCATTTGAGTAGAAGAACAATATTTGGAGGAAAAAAGATTAACATTTTTCAAAACAGTGTATTATGAAGTGAATTGAACATTTTGGTGACATATTTAAAAAAATATTAACCCAAAAAATTACCAGTACCAGCTTGGAACTCTTCTTCTTGTAAGGGGAACAACTGACAAGTGACTAGTGAAATAATTATTAAAAAACTCTAAACTTCTATGAATTTCTTAAAGTGTGAAGCTTTTAACAATATTAGGATTTCTGTGACTTATGATCAACAATTCTTTCTTATTGAAAGTCCTGAGTGCAGACTGGATCAAGCCTGATTCAAGCTTAGGCCTCCTAATCCTGTTAGTGGCCACATCTTGACCTGCTGAGACCTCTCAGTCAAAGAGGTAAAGAACATAGCTAACTACTGATGACTGTTCCAGGCTACCACAAAAGATGGGCTATAGTCTCCTGTACACCAAGATGGAACTACAAGTTCTGAGGTTCTGGTGCTTGGTGAGCAAAGCCTATGCAGGTTCCTTTTGGCCTTGCAAATAACACGAGAAGGAGCCCCACTTCCTTCTTGTGTCAAAGAAGGGGTCAGCGTGTAAAATTTAGGTTAATCTATAAGAACAGACAGTTTACCACTTCTAGCCCCCCTCCCAACTGTCGACAAAGCAAAATCTATCCTCCACCCCCGTCAACAAAAAACCTTCCCCCACCCCGAAAAAAACCCTGAAAACCCCCAGCCAACAACCCCCCCCTCCCTCCCTCCTCGGGATGCATAAGTTAGAATCACAAACCTCTTTGCATTTTAAAGGGTCTCTCTCACAGGCCCAGTAAAAATTTAACCCAGGCAGAAATGCATTGAATTCTTCTCTTCCATCTCTTTTAGTGATATTGTTTTGTGTTTTGACAGCTCACAGAGAGAAAAATACAAGGGTTTGCCTGTGATCCCAGTGATAACAGTGCTCCCAACAATTAAGGCAGCAATAAACTCTGCCGATAGAGTAAAATGAGTTTACTAATTTTACTCATGTTACTGATTGAGAACTATCATTTTAAATGTTCCTTGTAACTGGCTGCTACAGTCAGCAGCGAGCCAGAGTCTCCAGACGGTTAATTAGTCAATCCTGCATGGGACGTTGTGTTCTTTCTTAACTGTTCCGCCTGTCACCATTCCAACCTCATCCCCTCCTCCTCTCCCTTCCCACCCCTCCCTCACCATGCCTCCCTCAGCAAGTAGGCAGTCAGGCGATCCCAGCAGGAGCAGGTTTGGCAGGGTTATTTACTTTGCATGTATGCCTGTGAAACCGTGTGTAAGCTCACAAGAGCACGCGGGCTAGGCCTTTGCTGGAGAACATGTCCATGGATCAGGAGCTTACGCAGACACCTCTGCTGAAGATCTGGGTGCCATGGGCTGGAGAGGAGCCCCAAAGGAGAGGCTGTGAGTGTTGATTTTTCTACTTAACAATAGTGTACAATGAGGTTCCCTCAACTAACTTTAACTGCTGTAAACACAGAATGTCATTAGTAATCAAAACATGATAATTAACAATTATATTAACCCTCAGAAATGTTTAGTTATCGTTTTTCTCTATTTCTTAAAAGTAATGATATAATTACACAATTAAGTGCATAGTTAACAGTGCTGGGGTAGTTATTCATTCAGTTACTTATAACCTCTCACTAATTGTAATGTGGTTACTGATTACCCTGGGCATTCACTACTCTTTATTTTTCCTTTACTCTTTAAACCTATTTGCACCAAGTGGAAGGGACAAGGGGGAAAACTCCTGTAGTTATCACAGTATTTATTTAGAAATATAAGCCAAACAGGGTAAATGTTACTTACATCATGTCACTATCCCAGCCTCTACTCTGAACAAGGCAAGCCAGACCTTGATCTGAATTATGAATAGTTGATGCGGTTTTAAATGCTAAAATCTAGCCAAGAAAACAATCCTCAAAATAGAGTTTTTATGAATTAAACACAAGGTTTGCAGAGCTGTAGTCTGGCCTGTTCCTCAGCATCGAGATCTTTATCCATCAGATTCATTTTACAAATAAATGCTCCTGCATGCAGACAAACTGTAGAGTTCATGAGGCTTCCTGCACTTGCACAGTGCTGGACACATGAACAAAGTCACAGACCCTGCTATTGCAGGTGGCACAGCCGTGAGCATGTTAGGTACAAGGGATGCAGATAATATATAGAGTAAATTTGTTTTATTTACATTCCACATAATTGTGTTCAGTCAGAGACATATGAGTAGTGCAAAAATTAAACTCATTCAGTCAGTAACTGTAATGTGATTAGAAGAATTTAAACGTATCATCTTACACTGTTTCATTACTTTAATGCAGTGCAAAGTAACCCAATACTGTTTATCACGTAAGGAATCACATTGTCATTTGATTTACGTTCTATATCATTAAAGTTGAGTCTGGAAGTGATGGCTCTTCATTCCACAAACCAGACTTTGCACTACTTTCAAACCCAAACGTGATATTGCCTTATAAACTTAAAGTTATTCTTCATCTAATCGAGTGGTGATATTACCTACTATAACCTACCAGATTATATCTTGAGGGAGTTTTCCCAAAATCTAAGGTAATCTTCATCCTATAGCTTGTATCACTAATTTGTCTTCTGTCATTTATATCTTTTGCTAACATTATAGATGGAAGAAATCTTTAGCATGCTGTAGCTGACTTGTTTTCTGGCTCATGTGTGTGTCTGGAGGGGGTTGGGATGTGCCCCCCTGTGTGTACTGGGAGGGGGGTGATGTCAGTCTATTATTGCAGTGTTAGAGGGGTTTTTACTGGGGGGCAGGGCATTTTACTGCAGTCTGAATGTCCTTTGCAAGTAATCTGCTGGAAAGTCTGTTGTTGTGAAAGTGCTTTCAATTCTTTCTGATGCTCTCTGGTCAGTGGTATCTTAGCTGGTGTGTGGAGTTTCTCCACCTAAACATGGGGTGTCTAAGATAATGTGGCTCCTTGAAAATGGCCTACAGTTGTGTGAACAGGATGTCCTTGGAGGGAAACTGTATTCCTATGATCCTCTATGTGGTTTTAAAATTCTTTAAAGAGCCATACCATACAGAAATGCCTCTAGTGAGGACACACTCAACAAGACCTCTGCATAAGAGGCTAACGACTATTGTTTAGGTGTTCATGGTAGAGTAGAGAGTGAAAGCCACAGTCTGTTTTCCTGGTAAGCAAAGCGAAGAGAATAAGTGTTTACAAGTATGATGGAGACCATACACTTCTCTAGGCACTTCATGGTGACAGATCTGAGCACCACTGGATGGAGGGTGTATGTGGCTTTTAGGTGTACAATGTCTTGAGTGTTTAAAGTGGTGAACGACAACAGTGTGGACCAGTGAGGTGTTGAAGATGTCTGTGTACACATGTGCCAGGTCTGCATCACAGGCTTTCAGAACTCTAGATCACACCCCATCCAGCCCTGCTACCTTATGAGGGTTAACCTACTGCAGAGACCTGAGGACCTTTGGGCATGTCACCTAGAGAACAGTCTCCCCTGGTACACAGGATGGTACCAGCAGTGTAAGCAAGGTGTCCTAACGAGGGTTATCAAAGCATGTGTTAAAACATTAAGTCTGTCTGAGAGGGTGATATCTGAAGTTGTGACATTGAGACAGTTTCCCTTGCCCCATGCTCTGGCACATACTGTGGTTGTTATTGTCAGCATAGCCTCGTTCCAGTTTCTGTCCATTTTGCTGCCCTGATAGATTTCAGCACAGCATAATGAGTCTGTCTTATACAGTTTGTTTTTTGCCTGAATGGAAAGCCCTGCTGCATTCCCTAATGTTATCTCAGACATCTTGGTTAGCCTATGGCTTTTGATCAGGAAAAACTCAGATAGCCCTGAGAGGCACAAGCATGAATACACATAATTTACTGTTGCAGTAAATATGTAAATATTGTCTCTGGTCTCTTAATCACCTACGTGTCAGTTGTCTTTAAGCAGTCCTGTAGTTCAGCCAATGCATTTTCTAAACACTTATGCATTGACCTCACCATAACCAGTTTAATTTTAAGCTTTTCATATGTGAGAGCAGCAAGATGAGATTACATGTTATATGTGCCTATTTGGGCATACAGCCTAAGAGTTTAAAGCCAAGGTACTTTTTGAATAAGGCTTAATACTGGGCAGCCAATCGGAACAGAGCTAATTTACATGTACCAGTTTTAAAGGCAAACAAAGACTGCATAATTCTTTAGTACAAAGAAAGATTAGTATTATATCTAGCTATTGGGGTGGTGGAAGAAAATATTGGGAACCGGGTTGCCAGGTAGGGCCAAGTGATTTTATTTTACTTACAAACTGATATTGGAAGAATTAACATGAAAAAACTGAAAAAAACATTCATTTATTTCTTTACTTCACGTGTCAGATTAGCTATTGTTTTGTAAAATTAAGACTAATCTGAGTAGCAGGCTAATAGGGTGACCACATTAGTAAATTTGGTATAAATTGGGTAGCCAAGCAAATAAGATTAACAAAGTTAAAAAGAGAAGACAAACAATGCAACTGAAATGAATGATCTGAGAAAGGCCAGTAGGCTGACCTCCACATGGTGTCTCCACATGGTGTCCACATGGTGTCCTGTTAGCTGTAGGTGGTGCAGTTGATCTGTTGGGAGGTCATGGTAAATGAGTTTTCCACACAAGACCACAAAAACATTTTGTGATATACCATAGTTTGAAGTCAGTTGAGAAGAATTTAGAGTCTTTAAATACCAGTGCTGGTATTTCAGGTATGCAGCTTAGGCATTTTGATGAGCCCTTTCTTAGTGGTCAGAACTGGATGTGGATAGTAAATAATCATAGTATAGTATAGTATAGTATAGTATAGCAAAGTATGTTATGGTATTTTTAGACAGAGAACACCAGACTTTAGATTTTCCACCTGCAGGTGATACTAATTAATGGCACATAACCTGGAACACCTGATTATAATTTTATGGATTTGGTGTGATAAATGTAAGAATGCTTTAACTTTTTCAATATGACCGATCTGTTATTTGCACATTTGTTGTGTATATTAAGGTAATGACTACTTTTTTTTGGACATTTATCAAAGAGGGTGAAATGTTGTGCTATGTGCCATGTGTTAATTTTGCATTAAAATGTTTTCTAAGTGAATTTATTTTTATTTAGAAAATTAACAAAATGTCATTTGACATGGGGCAGTGTATCTAATAAAGTGGTCAATCAGTGAAGGAATTAATGCCATAACCCAGTATAGTCATAACAATTCTCCTTATTATATTTATTGTTCTGCAGCATCTCGACCCCAGTTTACAAATTCTCCCACCATGATTGTAATGGTAGGCCTGCCTGCTCGAGGAAAGACCTACATCTCCAAGAAGCTTACGAGGTACCTTAACTGGATTGGAGTTCCAACCCAAGGTAAGTGGTCCCACTACAGAAATAAACCATTGGCAACCAGGGTGTAAGTAAAGAGGATTCAGAAATGAATAAATGGCCTCTTCATGTAATCTGTTTCTTCTCAGTCTTTAATTTGGGCCAATACCGAAGGGATGCAGTCAAGAGTTACAAAAACTATGAATTCTTTCGTCCAGAAAATGAAGAGGCCATGAAGATCCGCAGGTACTCAGCAAGATCAAATGCATTAAGACAGCTCTGTGTTTGAACAAAGTCAGAACTGCAAATATGTAACAAAGATGATTCTATTGCGTGCAGGGCCTGCGCTTCACACGCCCTCAAAGACGTCGCCAACTACTTTGCCAAGGAGCATGGACAAGTAGCAGTGAGTAAGGGGGATGACTAAAAACACTGTCCTGATGCCTTTCAGTGTGCAGAACCACCATAGTCAGGACAAAGGTCACACTTCCAAAGCTCTACACTTTCCCAAAAGGTAGCTGATTAGCCAACACACACACATTTAACTGTAGTAGCCTTAAAGCTTCATTGCAGATCTATAGATGCCAACTTCAGACAGCAGACATGTCCTGGCTGATCAGCTACATTTAGGGTGGAGTGAAACACACCTGGTTCTACTCACCTATTAATTGCTAGGGTTAGTGAGTGTGTTTAAGGAGGTGATCCACCAAACTGTGCTGGACACCAGCCATCACCAGCCAGGCACCCTTGGATTAAGGCATTAGTAAAGCAGTAATGATGTTTTAAAGGGATATTCAAGCCAAAATGAAAACACCTTTAACATTATTATATCTGTGGCAGATTGCTCAACATCTACAGCAGTCCTACTGTCATTTCTAAAGCAAGATTTCCAAGTACTGTTTTCAGGTTTTAAGACTCTGAAAACCTCCCAATGATTATGGATTTTGAGGGTGTAAGTAAATTAGGAAAGACTAGTACATTTTTTGCTAGCTGGTTGAATTATTCTTACCAATTTTCACAGTAAAAGTAATGACAAATCTTTTACAAATGAAACAAACTGGTTTAAATGTTTATAATTTAAATCTGAAATGTCTTTATTAATGAAAATGTTTGAGAAGTCCATTAACATTGTGCTGGAGGAATGGCCACTAGAAGGCTTGCAGACAGGGGTTAACAAAGAAAACTGTGGAACAATTGAGGTTACCCTCTAGATCAGTGGCTAACAGTCACAACTTGATAAGCATTGTAGGGATTCTCACTGATCGTGTTTGTGTACCATAGTGAGAAAATACTGACTGACGAAAGTACTGCACTACAAAATGCTGCGTAAATTAACAAATACATATTAAATGCTATTTTTAGGCTGTAATGCCCCCTTTAAATAATAAGGTCTGCATTAGTAATACCTATTTACAAAGCAGTTAAGTCTTGTCTTTAATGTAGTAACTGATGGATATATTTTGCAGGTATTTGATGCCACTAACACCACCAAAGAGAGGAGAGGGGTCATTACCAGCTTTGCCAAAGAGAAGGGCTACAAGGCAGGTGCAGGGCTTTAAATCATCCCATTCAATCATTTCAAACGCTCAGTTCCTAATTTAATCAGTTATTCTGATGAATAGAGATGTTATTGAGGTTAAAGGTGTCAGTTAACCACCTTTCCACTGTGTTTTCAGGTGTTTTTCATCGAGTCAATTTGTGATGACCCTGAAATAATTGAGTCAAATATAATGGTAAGGAACAATATAAGAATGAGAAAAATTGAAGATGAAATAGTGTTCAGGACAACCCCCTCATTACCCTCCCCCACAAAACAAATCTTGTTCTTTGGTGGGCCATAACAGGAAGTGAAACTGAGCAGCCCAGACTATAAGGACTGTGACAAAGAGGAAGCACTGGAAGACTTTCTGAAGCGCATTGAATGCTACAAAACAAATTATGTTCCCCTGGACCAAGAAAAGGACAGGTACTGTTATGAGAAAGAAGAAAGAATATGATTGATGCTGTTTGGACAATAGAGTGTGTTCACAATGACAAATAGTCACTTTCACTTTCACTAGATACAGCATAGGAAATGACCAACAATGGAAAAAGTACATGCATTTCATTATCTTTTTGGCTTTGGCTTATTTTCAGTGAGGAACATGTAAAAATACAAATTTTCAGTGAATGCAACCCCCTTCACACACATACATTCATAGTACATATTTTGTGCATATTTAGCAGTAAAAGTGTGGGAACTGTATATGAAAACATATAAATATGGTAAGTAGGCTGTGCACTCCCGCTATTCCCTCACCCTTTATGCTCTTGTCATAAACAACAAATAGCAGATGTATTGATAAATGTGGCCTATCTGAGGTCAATGATAACAATATATGCTGGCTACATTGCTTGTAATTGAGAAAAACATGTGTTAAGTATTTCTACATAAACTGCTATGGTTGTATTGTTTTCACTATATTATAATATTTGACTAATCAATTCCATTGAATGAAAACAAATTAGCACAATTGTAGGCAGTTTTATTTTCGCTGACCTGAATCTGATTGAATGTTTTAATCAAAAACAGGATCAAGAACACGACTGGCCTTTGAACTTTGTAGCAAGGTCTTTGAAGGTCAGCGATAAAAGGAAATGTGTTTTGCTGTCATAGAAAAACTTATGTCATTGAGTAAAAGTATGAGTGTTCCACTTCAGTAATGCTGGAATAAAGTAAAAATCTTCTAACATAATACTTATATATATACTATATATATATATATATATATAGCTCAAGTATTTTCCACCTGTTTACATATGCCAGATGCACTTATCCAGAGCAACATACATGGGTTCTTTGTAGTCTAAAAAAAAAATCATACCAGTTAACCTAGACTTACATTAAGAGCTGCTAGTCAACCAAGATGCTACCCGAGTTGATGCTAATCCTTAACACAGAAAAGACATTATTTATTTATTTCATATTTTTTTACATAGTTAGTAAGAAGAATGTTTGTTAATTATGGTGGGACATGTAGTTATTGTCCTAAGTGCTCCGTGAAGAGGTGGGTTTTTAGTTGTCATTTGAAGAACAGTTAGGAGCCAAAACTGAGATGAAAAACCACCTTTATTCAATGTACCTGACTGTTATTTCCTTATTATTATATTGCTCTTTCCATTGTGTGAACATATTACGATGAAGATAGAAACTGAATGCAAAATTTATACACATTTAAAAACACTTTTTCTTCCAAAGAAGTGCAGTAATGTGTGACTAATATGTTTATTTCTCTATTTTCTCCAGCAAACATAGCCCATGTTCTTATTTCCAATCTACTTTGTAGGCATCTCTCCTACATCAAAATCTTCAATGTGGGCTCCAGATATTTGGTGAACCGTGTCCAGGACCACATCCAGAGCCGTATAGTGTACTACCTCATGAACATCCATGTCACACCACGTTCCATCTACCTCAGCAGGCATGGTGAGAGCGAGTTAAACCTGCTGGGCCGCATTGGAGGAGACTCGGGCCTCTCCTTGCAGGGCAAAAAGGTGAGACAGGGCTGGTCTTTGTCTTTTGGGCCTTCCCAGGTAGTAGTTTGGCTGCTGGGACACATTACTGAAATGTTTGTGAAATCTATGACACCTACCAATGTCATTGAAAGGCATTCGAATGAGGTTACGTGTTTTAAAGGGAAATGAGTGGGCATAATGTCACTAAAAGTGATCATGAGGATCTGGACTGGCATGATCATAAGTGAATCTGCAAAAGCGCACAAGACTGATTGAGGACAGCACCATCTGCTGGACGTTAACAGATTGTGCTTTCAGACGATCAGAGAGAATGTTCAACTTAATATTGACTCAAGCAGTAAAAGTAGCCTAGCAAAATGTATAAAATACATATGAGGTTTAAAATTCATATGAGTTCTAAAACATGTACTTAGTGACCTATAGAACAGCAGAAGAGTTTCTTAATACAGCTATATGGAAAGGTTTGAGTTAAATGGTTTAATGGCTAAATGTTACGGTTCTCTAAGTTTAAATAAGTACACAGTTTGCGAAATACCCAGTGGCAATCAGGGGGTCCCCCCCTGCCCGAGTGCAGAAAGAGATGACCACAAATCATTGTCAATCAAAAATGGGGAGTGGGGATGGGGGATGACGTAAAAAAGGACAAGAAAACAAAAATTCATTCAGATTTTACTGAAGTGCATAGAAGTTCCTACCCTCCTCTGGTCAGTTCTGCCTCTAGGTCCAGCAAAAATATGAAGCAAAATGCCTCACAGCAGGGTGCTAATGTCATTATGTCTGCTTTGTCTGTCAGTATGCTAGTGTTCTGTCAGAGTTCATCAGAAATCAGGCCATAAAGGACCTTAAAGTGTGGACTAGCCACATGAAAAGAACCATACAGACGGCTGAGGCTCTGGGCGTCACTTATGAACAGTGGAAGGCTCTGAATGAGATCGATGCTGTAAGTTATTATAAGAATTTTTATTTTCAGTACAACTTTTTTCAAACATTTCAGTCTACAGCAAGGAGTGCCCAATTTCATTCCTGGGGCTGGAGTTAAGCGCAGTTTGCTAGTTCCCCTCCTCAAGTACACTCACTTAACCTGGTAGTTAACAGGTGAGTTGAACCAGGTGTATTTGAGCAGAATAATCACCAAACTGTGCAAGACACACTAGCCCTCCAGAACCAGATAGGGGCACCCTGATCTGAAGTATGTGCTAAATAAATTATTTTCTTGTAAGGGTGTGTGTGAGGAGATGACATATGAAGAGATCCAGGAGAATTTCCCAGAGGAGTTTGCCATGAGAGACCAAGACAAGTATCGATACAGATATCCCAAGGGGGAGGTATGAAGATTGCACTTGTATTTCTTAAAAATGAGCTTACATCATATTAACAGTGCTGTCATGTCTTGAAATGTGCAGTATTTAGCTCACTCATGTGCAATATTGCTATGTTAAACACTCCATACTCACACCTGCACTGTATGGTAAGAGTCCTTTAATATCAAGTAGGATTTTTATTGCAATCTGTACACTGTGCATTTTACAAATGATAACAAAACTTTGAAATGATGAATTAGCATTAGTCTAAAGCTATACTTTTAGCCACAGTGCAAAAGGTTTTGCATTTTGCTAAAACCAAGTCAGTAGATAAGTTTTTTAATAATGTCATAGGTATTTTTTTTACAGATCCTACCCACCTTAAAGCACTGAATGTGGTGTGAATAAATGGCATTAAAATGTGAAATATTTGTACAGTTTTTTCTCAATGTTACACTTCCTGGGGGGATCTTTGTATGGTTGGCTCTGGAACACAAACCAACAAACCAATAGAATGTCTTCAAGTGCAAAGAAATATTCTTTGGTCCTCACAATACAAGCAAACTGGGTTGGGTGTTTGCATTCTGGAAAAGCTAATGGAGCATGAAAAGTTCCACCACTTCATTCAGGAGTGAAAACAAGAGTCAAAAAGCTGCCACCTAGCTCGCCCAGTTTGAGCTGTTTTAGGACATGCTACCACAAAACCTTTTGATGTTTGTCTATTTCTACCTACTATGGTACAGCAGATCTGATGAACGTAAACATGATCTGTCCAAATGGTGCTGGATATGAAGTTGCTAACTCTTCTTAGATATGTTTTCAAGCTAGGCTTTATATCCAAACCCTAGGTTGTTGAAGGCTGCTCCAATCAGAAGGATCTTTCAAATATAGCTAAAAATGCAGTCTACAACCCTTCGATTTTTTCAATGATGCTACTAGCAGATCCTTCACAGTCTTCTGCTGCCCATAATTCATTGCAGATCTTCAATGACCTGAAGAAAGTTAAAGAGAAAAGTTGTTTAAACTACTAAACTATCTACTATAACTACTATAACTTGATCTTGGTGTGTTTATTTATTGCAGTAGTTGCTCTCTGTTGTTGTATAAGCACTTGGTGTATGTATTACAGTAATTACGTCTGTTATTTATTTTATAACTACGAGCAATGCGTTGGTCTTCCTTGAAGCACCACTTTCAGTCTTACTCTATGCAAAGCGAACGCTTGATTGTTTCCTCTGTCCTGGAAGTCGCTTTGGATAAAAGCATCAGCCAAATGAATAAATGTAAATATAAAATGTAAATGTTGTGCTACTTCAAATCAAGTTTGCCACAAACCTTGTCAAAAGGCTGCCAGTGAGGAGGTGACTTTTGGAGTGAGACATATGACATGATGTGTGACACAGAGTCAGAGCACTTTTGCAAACTGTTAAACCTGTTTCCAAATTTGTGTAAATCTTGGGATGTATAAAAAAATAGGCACCTGTAGATATAGATTTCCACCGCCATGTAGTGGTTTTTGAATATTTTTCTGTTTTCTGCAGTCCTATGAAGATTTGGTGCATCGTCTTGAGCCAGTCATAATGGAGCTGGAAAGACAGGAGAATGTGCTGGTCATCTGCCACCAGGCTGTCATGCGTTGTTTGCTGGCCTACTTTCTGGACAAAAGTGCAGGTTGGACGTGGAGACAAGCTGTTAATGTTGTCTTAGAGTCATTTACCAGCATGTAACTGTGGAAAAGAACTGAAAATGTCAATGTTGAGTGAATAATTCTGTGTTTTTTCCACAGATGAACTCCCATATCTTAAATGTCCCCTCCATACTGTACTCAAACTGACACCAGTGGCCTATGGTAATAGTCTGTACTCATTTGTGCACTGTATTAGAGCTGAAAAGGCTTTTAATACACTAACCTTTGTTGTTTCTTCATAGGATGTAAAGTAGAGTCTTTTTATTTAAACATCAAAGCAGTGAACACACACAGAGATAAACCCACGGTAAGCCGAAGAATATTGGGCTATAGGCTATAAGAGATCACTTTCAGCAGCTGATTTGTGTGGATGTTATATTTGTTTTCCAGAATGTGGATGTGACAAGAAGGCCAGAAGAAGCACTCTGGACCGTGCCAGAACATTTCTGACATGAGCAGAAAAATGACGGATAATAGCATCATGTGACAACATCTAAGTCATTTTTGTTACTATTTTTTTTATTAAAAGCTACAGGTTTTTCATTACATTTTACATTTACAAGGTAAATCAGAGTCACACCACATCTTGATCAGATGTCAAGATGCCAGATACAGGTTAGCAGAGTTTACATAAAGAGGTTATTCAAAAATTTGAATGATCTTAACTTCAATATGCACAAAGCATTGTTGTGGGCAGACAGAGTGAGCGAGAGAAAGAGGTGGTGGGTACATGTGCCTTGACCAGTACCAGTATAGAAAACCTAAGAACCCTGCTGTGTGAACAAGCTGTTCGTGATTTGTTACTGGACTGTAGTAGATCCGTTCAGTGCGGAACTGTGTTTAAAGTCAACATAATGCACAGGCTCTACTCTTAGCACCTCGGACAGCTACCAAACAAACACAAACATGGTTTCACGATGCTAATAATAAATAATAAAGTTGGTTTATATGTTGTAAAAATGTTAACGTTCCAATTGCTGTACACGTTTCATGATTTTCTAATAGTGGAGCAAATACAATAAATTGTAAATGTGAAAACTGTATTACGTACAACAAATTCTTTGATTTGGGAGAGGGCTATCAATTTTCAAACTACAATTATCAAACTACTTTATCAATGCTTTATTAGGATATTACAGTATAATATATATATATATATATATGTGTGTGTGTTGCTGTCACGAACTTGGGGTGTTTGGCAGGAAGCAAGTGCAACGAAGGCTTATAAATAAACAGGGTTTTAATAAACAAAACGAGAACACTACAAAACACAAATTAAAGGCAAAACACGAGGAACATAAACGGGCAAGAACACAACACGAAAACTACACAGGGCTTGAAAGAGGGCATGAACGATATACACGACATGAAAGACATACAAAAACCGACAAACGAGAGCACAAAACCAAGCATTTAAATCAATACATGAAATAGACGACACCTGGGGAAAGGGGAAACGAGGACCAGGTGTGAGGCGGAGCGAGGGCGTGGTACACATGAACATGAGGGCAAGACGTGGCTAAACGAAAACAAAAACATGGACACGTGGAAACACAAGGGACATTATTCGTTACAGTTGCATACATACACACATATTAATAACTCTATAACAGGGCTCTCCAACTCTGGTCCTGGACATTTTGTTGTGTTTGAAGAGGGAAATCACCAAACTGTGATAGACAATGGCCTTTCAGGATGGTAGTGTGTGTATGTACTGCATACATATATGCATACATAAAACCACATTTTTATTTTTTTTTTATCAAAAAGCATTGTTCTAATTGCTAGTGCGCTCTGGTTTTTAATAGACTTGTTAGAAGTTCACATATGACTACAGTTAATGAAAAAATAAACATCATACACATGCTCAGGTGGAGTGGATGGCATGGGTAAGTGGACTCCAGAAGGGCAGGACTTCATGGGTTAAAAATTTGTGAATTCTTGTGCCATTGAACTGATGGCAAGACTCTGCGAAATTTCCAGCAGCCCACACGGAGGCCAACAACAACCCCCCTAACATTCATCCAGAGGTGTGGGGGGAGCCTGGTCATACATGAGCTTTACCTCTCCTCCTTCTCTCTCTCTTTCTCTCTCTCTCTCTCTCTCCCTTTCCCTCTCGCCCTTGGTTTAGGAACAACCTTGATATCTTGAGTGGAAGGGAGGGGTCTGTGTAACTCTTGCAAAAGCAGCTCTCTGTCCTAGAATGCACCACATGTGGCTAGCATAAGGTTTAGTGCATAAAAGACTGGACCCCCAGAGCCTCATATGAACTAAATGCAGGAATGGCAGCATCAGTTAAAATGGGCATTCATCTTGTTGGGATTACATTAAGCCTGCTGGTGACTGTAAGCACTGGAAGTGCGGTGGAATATAAAGAGCCGAGTGCCTTTCTCAAGGTGAGTGTACTCTGAAAAATAGAGGTTCTCTGGAGTGATGCAATAGGAGAACCACTCGTGGTTCCCCAAAAAAACCTTTCAATAGATGAAGTTTGTGGGTAATTTAAATGTCATAATGTGAAGGTTCTTTAACAATGAAAGGGTTTTTTCCTAGAACTAGAACAATTTAGGAACATTTGCATTGACAGTTATTCACCAAAGCTTTTGCCTTTCAGTGCATTTAGGTCTAATATTCTTTGCAGTCAGATGCATCTTCAGTTTCTGTTGATTTTTGCTGTGAGAAAACTCCCCAGTCAAAAAAGTCAAAGGCTGAGGAGTCAGCAACTGGGTATAAGTTTATTGTCACTGTCAAAACAAAACCTTGTTTTTGCCTTTTTTTTACATAATTTATGCCCTTGTTACCTTTTACACCATGTCAAGATGTTATTATGAATAGATTATTACAAAAAGACCAATAGAAAAGTTTCTTGTAACATTTTCTTACAAAGAAAGATATAAATGGGGGTTTCCTTCTCCTGCAAAGTTGCCTTATTGGAGATATGAGGTTTTGCAGTACATTTGATCAAGTCTATCAAAGAACATTGTGTTTATTGTCATATTTATACTGGGGAAATACAGCTTTCAGCTAAACATTTTGAGTATGTGTCTTTGCTTTTGTCTTTACTGTACATTTATAGAGGCCAATAACATAGTCAAGCCTATAAACACACCAGCGTGCATTTACAGCAGTACTGAAAGCAAGTTCTTTGGTTCATTACTTCTGCATTTTGCTCTGCCCCATGACTGATGCTGCATTTCGAATGCATTTACAGTGTGTGCCAACTGTGCGAAAGTGACTTTCTAAAAAATGCTCAACTACAGCCAAAACAGGCAAAGCACACACTCAGTGAGATGCCTCCCCCACAACTCCCCCCCACCACCACCTTGACCGTTTGTTTACATTGTATTTACAGCATCCCTCCAGGATGTGTGGTAATATATTGACACAGCTATGATTTGTGCACAAAGTTAACATCTGAAAGCCCTCACTGGTCCTCTGTGTACAGTGCTGACATTTAGTTCCATTTGCAGCCATTCTGTGAATGGCTTTGATTCAGGTTAGTTCAATATGACACCAAGCCCTAACCAAGTCTCACACACTGGCGTCTAAGAGCAAATGGCCTGCATTTTCATTAGAGTATACAAAATCCTTAAAAGGATGAGGTTATCTGATGGTGCCAATCCAAATTATTACTTAGAGGAAATAGCTAAGGAGGCCTACAGTGCCAGTGTTGCCGCACTTATCTTTTAATTTAAGTGACTTCCAAGTGATGATCAAATTAGTTCTCACTTTTCTAACACATGGCTTGTTTCACAGCAAGGTAATTCATACTTGGGCCAAACACCAATCTATACAAAACAACAAAAGAATCTTTAATTCATGAGATATAAACACTCATGTCATGTACCCTTGACTCTAAATTTTGTGCTAATGTAATATTAACTCAGACATACTGTATTCTAATTGAGAACCATACTAACTTTCATCTTTTTATGGTGTTGTTGCTTTCCCAGAGATTGAGACGTCAGAGCAGCACAACTAAACCAGTCGTAAGTATAATACAGATATATTTTTTATCATTAATAAACCTCTTAAGACATAACACTGTGATTGCTGGTGAAAACATTCAACCCATGAGTTCCTAATAATTTTAACAATATCTGCAGCGGTCAGTTCTGCCAGGGATTTCATGCATTGAGCACTTTAGAACTAAGGGAGTTCATTTAACTTAAATGATAGTGTGATAATGCAGGTTGTTTCCTTCTGGAGCAAAATTACAATATACAATCATCTAGCTCATTTCTATTCAAACTTCCCAAAGTGTGGCACATAACTGCTAATGCTTTCTTTGAGCAACAGCAGGCATAAATATGCCACATCTTAGATCATCTATGATGGTGCAGACATGAAAATCTTGTCAATTGTGAAGGATGAGATTTTAAAATTTAATCTGGAGGAAGGGGACTGGGGGTGCAGATATGAATTAGGAAGTAGCTGAAATTTAAAAGGGGGATGCTTTTGCTAACAAGGGGGATGCTTTTTGTAAATTTTGCCAACAAGTAGGATGACATTCCCTCTCATCTGCCATTATATCATTAAATGCTTTTTCACAGCTTTTGGTAATTTGCAGTTCACACTGTTCAGTTTATGAGAAACGCTATGAACAATTAAGATTCCGGGAAATTTTATAGCCTTTTTTACTTAATACCGAAGAAGCTGCTCGCTCATCACAACAACTATGAATATTGGTAAGGTCTGTTTGCACAGCATATCATAGAGATGAGGGTGGGATTTTGATAGTCTACAAGTCAAAATTTTGCCCCCAGTACTGTGACATACATCATAGTGAATTGGGGTATCAGAGAGGGTCTCTGAGCTAGCTGAGCTACTTGTTTTCGCTCAGTGATAGGTGGGATTGTGGGAGAGAAACTGAAACATGATATTATTTTTCCTTCCCCACTGGTGCATGATGGCGTAATCAGAAATCAGAAGTCGTTTTAGAGGTGACCAAAAGTCATCACATTTTGTCAGATTACAGGTTCTTTGTCAGAATATTTTTTCTTATTGCTTATTGTTTTTGGTCCACTAAGGTTATCTAGCAAAAATCCTTCATTTTACATGGTGATTTTCCAACCTCTCTTAGTCTCTTAGAATTAAACAAGATGTTTTTGTTACTGTGCCTTTAAGATTGAAATACAGTATGTATATGCCTTTTTTCTGATTGGCTGTCCTATATTGTGCCTCATTCAGTCTGGGAGGGGCAAAACTGCTGTAGGCTGAAAAAGCTGGATATATGTAAAAGTTTTTCCATGATATGTTCCTTGATGGGATCCATTGTGTTTAATATGACCAGGAACATAAACTAACATGGCAAAAAATAAAAATTTTAATTTCAGACTGATTTAAAGTAAGAGTTTGTTTTATTGTAACTGCAATCTTTGACATTCGCTCATAAATCCTGGCTCAACTAATTCTGGAGCACCATATCCATGTGGTGACAACCCGTAAAAACCAAGACCGGAAAAAAAGGTAAAAAAACCAAGAGAGTGCAAGAAAATTCTCCTATGTTTCACTGGAAAGTTAGAAAATCGAAATAACAGCACCATTTAATAAGCAATGAGTAGATGCATGTGATCATGTATTTTAATTATGGGTGATACCAGTTGTAATTATCCGGTTGCATGTCGTATATGAAAGAGAATATTTCTTCTCATACCCTTACAGTAGCCAGACCAATGTGGTCTGAGTGAGGGCCAAACACACTGAGGGTGAGCTATTCACTCTGCTGTGAGCTGCTGTCAGAACTCTTACAGCAGGGAATAAAAAAAACTGCCAAAAACTCCCAAGTTATTGCTCCTAAATAACAGCCAGAATCTGAGTACAAACAGATATGGAAGAGTTACATTATGTGGAATCATAGGTCTCAGTTATTGGGGGGACACTGGGTCATTGGCCGTCCTACCTGGAGGTGGAAACACCTCCCCAATTCTAGCCCAAAGCTTGAGATGGTAGTGAAGTCTGCAAACAGCAGAGACAGTAAAACTGCATTTAACAATCGGAAAACAACAAGGAGTTTAAGCACACAGGGATAATAAAAGGGTGAGCAGTGGTGGCTTAGTGATTAGGACATTGCCCTTAGGACCTGAAGGTCTTAGGTTGAGCAAGGTACCGTCCCACTACACTGCTCATCTCATGCAGCAGGCAAAACAACCAGAACAGCATGAGTTATTGCTGAATTCATTTTGCCCTTTAATTTAAATTAGAAATTTATTTTTACGTAGTAATGACATTTGAGTAGATTCAGAGCATATTTTCAAAAACAAAGGTCTAATTGAATAATTTCCCCTATTTTCTGCTTTATAATATGATCATAATATTACAGAAGTGGACAGCTGTGCAAAACCATGCCACCACATTATTTACTTTTGTTATCTTCTGATGTTTCTGGGAGCTCGTACACACTTCATTAGTAAATCAGTTAGCTAAAATTGAATGACAGAATTTGCTGTTTACTGTTGAGTTTTAATTCCTGTTGATTTGGCTATAAAGTTTTTTCCTGGTCTCCTTAGCCATCCCTAAAACTGTTGAAGCTTAAAGTTTCTGTTGTGGCCAAAATGGAGTCGAACCTGCAGTTGAACCATCATATTCCAAAAATGTCCTTCCCAAATGTACTGGTTCTATAGTTACTGCTTATTTACCCAGATAAAGCTTTAATTCAGCTTGCAGTACAGCAGGTCCAAAGAGCACAGCCTTTTGTCATGCCCTGCAACAAAACAGGAGGCTTGAAACATTGCCCAATTACACGTCAGAAAGCTTGTACGGGGTAAACAAATACTGTGCTCTTTCACAAATCACTATTTAATGTTGTGTTGGCTTCAAATAAAAATACTTAGTACTTGCTGCTTTTGCACATTTGAGAATTTCCCTGCTCTTACACAACCACTTCAACCCAGGAAGGGCCAAGACCACAATGGGGAACAACTGTTCTATGGCAAACATTCGTTTTGGCACCTTTAAGAGCACATGTTTTTAGTTATTTTCACATTCACTGCTTTGTCCTTTTGGTATCCACCATGCCCCTAGCTGAAGATCACAGACTACCATGTGCATTGCACTGTCATTTCCCACTATGCCCTCACCACCGTGGAGAGTACGGTGTGGAACCAGCTCCATTTCACCAAGGAGGCAGCCTTTGAGGTAGACCTGCCTCCTTCTGCCTTCATTTCCAACTTTACCATGTGAGTCACAAATGGCACATTTGATTCACTCGCTTCACTTTGTTAACTTATCCAGTATGCACCTTAAATGTGTGTATTAAATGTTAAATCATTTGCAGTCTAACCATCTACCAAAGTCTTCCAAGAGTTGGCCATTTCATCAGGAAATCACAAGTGCAAGCCCTAGTGATGGCACAGCCACCCATGGCTAGGAATTTAAAAGGACCTTATTGACATCACTCTCTCTGGGTGGGTAGGATGTCCTCCCTCTCCTCTAAGCATGAATAAATCCAATGCAGTCATCTGTTATTATAACAAAACTGGCAGTTAGCATTCTCCTCCAAGCTAATTGCCTGTTCTAGTCATGCTGGTTATAGGTGAACAATGGTTTAAAGCACTTGCTTCTTGTCAAACAATTTCAACTATTTTTGGAAGTGTTTGTCTATTGTATGTAATTAAACTGCAAACTGAGAGCAGAAATGAGACAATGTACACCCTAGCACCATTTGGAAGCTATCAACCATCAACCTTTAGAAGCCACCAGAAGCCCAAAACATGAGTGCAGAACTATACTTGTTTTATGCACTCTTTTGCTCAAAAAAAGTTTCACAGTTTCTGTTGTGAACATTAAAAGGACTTTTAACATAGTCAACACCTGCAAAGCTGCTGGTCCAGATGGAATCTCATGTTGTGTTTTAAAAGCATGCAGTGAGCAATTGTCTGCTGTCTTCACCAGCATGTTTCATGCCTCTTTGGAGTGCTCAACTCTCTCCTTCAAAAACACCACTATTGTTCCAATCCCCAAGAAGAACAAAGCAACCTGCCTTAATTGCTACCACCCTGTAGTACTAACCTTTATTGCAATGAAATGCTTTGACAGGATGGTGTTGGGACACATTAAGGACTCTATTTTAGATTCTTTATAGTTTGCATACCACCACAATAGAGCCACTTAGGATGCAATTTGACACACAATTCACACCACCCTGGCTCATCTAGAAAATAAAAACTGCTACAGTAGGCTATTAACCCCATCTAGATCCTCAACAATGGCAATCCACAGGGGTTGGTTCTAAGGCCTAAGCTGTAATCCTTGCTCACACATGACTGTTCTCAGACACAGCTCCATTACCATTATTAAGTTTGCTGATGACACCAACATTGTGGGCCTGATCACCAACAATGATGAGATGGCCTACAGGGAGGAGGTGAGACTTCTGGCCGAGTGATGTTAGGAGAACACCCTCTCTCTTAGTGTCAGCAAAACTAAGGAGCTGGTCATTAAGTTCTAGGAATCATAAACCCATCTACACTGAGGTGGGGTGGGGTGGGGGGGTTGGGGATGGCCTCTGGTAGGAGACTTTGGGCAATCCGTACACACAGAAATAGATGCAGGAACAGCCTTTATCCCAGTGCTGTCAGAGTGTTTTAACACACACCAATGTGATATGTAGACTCTTTACAATGTGCAATAATAATGTTTATAAAATTCAATATATTGTGCAATACACGCTTCACAGTGTGTTTAACAAACACACAATATTGCTTATACATAAAATGATGCTAAAGAATATTCAGTACTGCAACGTCACACTGCTTGTTAATTGTCTAGTCCGTAAAGAAGGAATACAAATTATGGATAATGAGAATAATGAGCCATGCTGCACTGTAAAATCTGTCCAGAAATGGTTTGAAGAGCATAATAAAGAGTAATAAGTGTTGACTTGGCCTTTAGTTTGGCTTGGCTTCCCAGATGTCAGATAAGTCCATGGAGGCCCCACCTCACAATTAGCAGGACTTGAAGGGTCTGCGGCTAATGTCTTGATGCCAAATACCACAGCACACCTTCCAAGGTCTTGTGGAGTCCATGCCTCGGTGGGTCAGTCCTGTTTTGGTGGCACAAATATTTGGCAAGTTGGTGTAATGTTATGACTGATGGGTGTATATTACATATTTATTGTTTATGTCTATGTCTTTGCGTTTACCTACCTGCCAGTCCAATGCATTAACCCACCCACTAAGACACATGTCCTGGCTTTCTGTGCACAAGACATGGTGTTTAATTTTGAAAAAGTCATCACCTGAATGCCTCCTCTAAGAAGTTTTGAAATGACAGTAACTGCAAATGGTTACACCATACTTGTCTCCTTATAGGTCCTGATTTACACAATGGCTGTAATAGCTAGTGTAGCTTTAATTGAACCTCAACAAAAGATGACATCCTGGCCTAACAGCACAGTTTCAGTCACAATGGTATGAGCTCTAGAGCAGAATAACCACTGTTTTCTCCTCTGTGTGACAGGGTTGTAATCATAGTAATGGTTCATTCATGGGGAAGAATAACTTAAACATACTGCGAATAATCCTTGAAGTAATTAGCAAAAATACCTTCTCATTCTCATCTCTCAAAGAACATTAATTGAAAATGGCAAGAGATGGGAGAAAAAGTCTGGGGTGGGGGTAGAGCAACCTTCATTCCAGGCAGGCCAGCAAAAGGTGGTGCCAGCCAGAAATATAACTTCAGAACACTTCTCTCAGGAACGTGAAGAAAGGAGACACGTTTGTGTGTGAGCGAGAGGCATGCAAACCACTTTTCCTTCCAAAAAAATGCACAGTGTAACTAAGATGCCCACAAAAAAGAAAATGGTAGCCTGGCAGAGCAGCCAGGAGCTGGATTTGGGGGCGGAAGTGGTTCAGGAACGAGGGAACTTTTGGTGTTGATGAATAGTGGGCTTTGTAGCAAGAAGTTTGAGAGTTAATAGAGAAAATGACATGAGCTGCTCATGTTCCCCCTCCTTTTTTTGCCCACTGGAGTTTACCAAGGCACATGGCCAAGGTACACACACACACACACGCACACAAACACACATGCATTTAGATGCCCACTAGTGTATTAAGTACAATACACTCACGCTCATGCATAGGTGTCAGCTGAATACATCTGATGCAAATCAAACACATTTCATGGTGCACAAATTGCCTCCTACCCACTCTCACAAAAAACCAACATGCGTTCACATGCATACCTTTAAACATCAACCGCTGGTGTAGCCAGATATATGTGTCTTTAGTGTGGTACTGTCACGTAGGCTGTAACTGAAAGCCCTGTGTTCATCACATTACCCAGCTATGCACAGTCCTCTCATATAGCACACATACTGCAGCCTCTATTTTCCACTGGCTGTTAAACTCCCCATTCAACCCTGCACTGCTCCAAACAAGCTCTGTTTCAGGCCTGCCAGTTTATTTTGGTGGGTCTTTGTTGATTTTTATTTAAATATGTTTGGTTAAAGGGGTCACTCTTAAATTTAGCTTCTTCGCCTCTTTGCTTCGCCGCAAAGAGGATACAAAGCCTGTATAAATGGCTTGGGGGAGGTGTACAGCATGAGGGAATGTTGGTATATGAGGTAACAGGGCATGTGTATGTGCATACGGTGTACGGGTCTTCCAGTAATCATGTTTTCTGAGGGAAATGACTTTTTCTGCTCACCCCTGTGTCGACCTTGGCTTCTGTTTGAGAATACTTTTTGCACAAAAAACTTGGTTTAAAAATGCTTTTGCTTAGATTTTTAGTCTTTAAGCCGTTTTAACTAAACAAAAAGTTCTTTATGATTATGCTGTTAACTATTATGATTTCCTTTTCATGAAAGCAAACAAACTGTTGCAATACAGTGAAAGCAAAGCGGACTTTAGCTAAGGCTATATATATATATATATATATATATATATATATATATATATATATATATACACAATTTGGGCAAAACTTTTGGTC
>JBBPDA010131599.1:0-23197 GCA_037974385.1 Arnoldichthys spilopterus
CTGCTCCCCGGGCGCTGTTGGTAGCTGCCTGCTGCTCCACGTGTGATGGGTTAAATGCAGAGGTCACATTTTGTTGTTGTGCTTGAGTGTGTTCACAATGACAAAGAGTCACCTTCACTTTTCACCTGTAACACTGTTGATGCCCTTGTTTTGTTTCAGCTGTCTATCGTCTTATCTCCGCCCCTTCAGGCGTTCAGTCGTACGTGTACCTTTAAATGCCTGTGTGTTCAGTTCCTCAGGGTCGGTTCTCTGTTGCATTTACTGATGTTTTTCCTGCTGTTGTATTTAACCATGGCTAAGTTCTAGGTATTTCTAGTATTTATGTTTCTCTGAGTCTTGTTTGTCTTATCGTAACCTCCTTTAAATAAACCGTGTTAAAGCACGCTCGCGCTTACTTCCAACGACCACAAATTATTACAATACATATCAGTGCTAACAGAAACAGTGCAATACTGGATTCACAGTGTAGATACTATTCATATCATTAAACTCTCGTCCTGGTAACGGTTTATTACAGGGTTAGTCCTGTTCTTTGGCTAAGACCCCTGAGGGCAACGCTAACTGGAACAGCTGTTACTGTAAAGCATCTAATAAAGGCTACAGTGTTTGACAGCTCTGTGCTTTTGGTGTTCATAGAGATTGTTTTTTAAGGTTGTTTTTTCTCTTGTGCCGCTATGTCTGCACTGCTTGCCTCGTTTAGACTGGACTGGCCATCTCTTGACCTCTTTTGAACAACTGAACTACCTCGCTAAGGTTTTATTAATGTAAAATGGCTTATTTTTCTATTTACAGATGGCAGTCACACTATATTTATGTAATTGAATTTGAATTGAAGACACATTTTGGGTTTTAAACATGAACCAATCATTGTCTAAAGGGAAATCTTATGTTTATTTTGAAATGCTTATCTAGGGACCACAATTAAGGCATAAGTCTTTGGTATCAAAAATATTATTGAATGTGGATATTTTTTTTAACGAAAATATCAATATTTCTCAATTTAACTATCATATCAAATCTGAAAATGTTAGTATCATGACAACACTAGTGGAAATATTGTTCAGAGAGTACAGCATGTGGACCTTGATATGTGACTTGCCACCTTGTCGCCATGGTGTCACTAAATCATGCCTACAAATCACCTACTCCCATAGGGAATGACTAGCAGCCTTTGCTCACTTGCTCATGCGCATGAATGGTTAAGGCTAAAGATGCTTAATGGATGCTTTTTCCTTCACATGACCCCAAATTCCTGGAAGGGAACAGTTGTTCGAACTGCTTTATGCTTTCCTCAGATTTTACACATGCTGTCTGCAGTGCCACAGCCTCTCGGGAATCATGGAGGCGTTTAGTGGTCTTTTTCTGCTGGATGCTGCTATCTGAGCAGCTGTGGTGCACTGAAACATCCATTGGCTGCTTTGGTGTGTGCACATTTGCATGCGCTGACAATGGTGATAGTGCCTAGAGAAGACTGGAAGGGTGATATTCTAGGCTTGCAGCAGTTCTGTGCGAGAGAAGGTTAAAATGGCTATATGTCTTTTTGAAGCCAATTAGGGAAAATGCAGCACCAATGACTGATGTTTCTGAATAACCCATCATGCAAATTCTCTGTTATATACGTATATATATATATATATATATATACACACACACTGCTTCCACCATGTATGAATTCCGTTTAGCGATTAACACTGAAGTTAAATGGAACGTATCAGTTTAGACTGCTTTTTAACCAAGGCACAATACTGGGCAGCCAATCAGAACAGAGTACATTAACATATTAGTTTTACTTCAAAGAAAATACAAATGTTATCAGTGGACCTCACGGGGACAAAAAAATGCATATTGCCGCTTTGGCTGAATAATTTGACATAAAAATGCAGTTTCCACTCTTACTTCTAATGCTGATGATCAGCCAATGTGTCTTTTTTACTGTGGGACTGAAGCTAAGAGGCCAACTTGAGTAATGCAGCTTATACCCCACGGGTTAGCAACACATACCACAAACCATGTCGAGCTGTTAAGTAATAATACAGACTTGCTTGTGCGGATTCTGGCTCTGCGTGATATAATGTTATCTATAAACACAGACAGGTTTTATGTTCTAGTCAGGGGACACATAAGTAAATGAGCACCACTGTGTTGACTGGTGGAGTATGAGCTTGTATTGCAGATCAAACTCTGGGCACCAAACATGTCTGGGGTTAGGGCTGTGCATTTAACCAGATATTACTTTACAATTATGGCTTTGGATTCAGATGATTATTAAAACAAGATAATCAAGATAAAATATTATTCCCACTACACTGCTGTTGGTAGCTGCCCGCTGCTCCATGTGTGCATGTGTGATGGGTTAAATGATACTGTCAGTCAATTCTTATCATGGGAAGGAACAGTGCTGGAATATGATGGATGATATGATATGGAACAGCTCTAACCTCAATCTTTTTTTAAAATTCTAAAATATTGTAATTTTCAAAACTTGCTTGCCTCCATTTACGCTGAATGTAAGAACAGACCTTTACCTTAAAAGTGTAGAGTGATAAAAGTGTAGAGTGACTCCGGAAGGTGGAACAAGAACCGTGAGTTTTGTGGGTTCTCTATTTGGTTCTTGTCTTTGTGCAAAAAAAAAAAAGGGGGCAGTGGAGGCCTAGTGGTTAGGACGTTGCCCTTGGGCCCTGAAGGTCACAGGTTCAAGTCCTGGCTTGCGCACCACTGAGGTTCCCTTGAGCAATGTACCGTCCCACTACACTGCTCCCCGGGCGCTGTTGGTAGCTGTCTGCTGCTCCACGTGTGCATGTGTGTAGGTTAAATGCAGAGGTCACATTTTGTTGTGGTGCTTGAGTGTGTTCACAATGACAAATAGTCACTTTCACTTGTTATGAGATGTGATTAACAAGTATATATTACAGGTAGCCTTTCTGTTCCAAGTATTGTGTTGTGTTTAGCATCATGTGGAAGTGTAATATTTTTTGTTTTGTTCAAGCGAATGTTAATTGAAAAATGTGAAAATAAAGAGTTATATATGTGATAATTCCAAAGTCAATGAGTAATCGTGTAGAATATTCCCGATTTCAACATTGACCAAAATGATGATTATGATTTTTTTGCAATAATGGAGCAGCCCTATTTGGGGTAATCAACTTTCACCACACTCTTCCTTTACACATCTGCAGTCAGTCCACAAAGTAACAGGGACGTCTGTCCGTATAGCCAACCCCACAGTCTAAGATTGGAGTCTAGCTTATGCCTACTCGTATATACCTCAGGGACAGTTGGAAGACGGAGGGCACATTAATAATTCACAACGTTTGTACAGTTTGTCAGTATTCGGAAGTTCCCACTAAAGAGAACGACGTGGGACGTCCTCATGTCAGCACCAAACCCTCCCAACAGCAGGCTCTGTTTCTCCTATACACTCTTGGATTACTAACTTTTTTACGAAATTCAGCACCTCCAAAGAAGCAAAAAGCTGCTATTTTAATGCTGCTTGATGGGACCGTGCTCTCAATGGGCTTTAAATATACAGCAAATCACAGTGATGACAGATGAGAATCAATTTGGCAAAACAGAAGCAGAGACTCTGGGAGCATTAATGTCTTTTGGTGAATAATCAATTGCTTTTGCTGGTTTTGCTGTCAGTATTTAAGAAAGTGAATGAATTTCCTTTGCCTGGTTCAGTTCTCACGGGCATAAGAGGACAATAATTCCAGCAATAAAAAACAAATGGAGTGGACTGAGTCTTTGCCTGCTCTTCTGGGTGATGGCCACCCATCTTCACCCATCAAAACGAAACTGTAGAAATGCTTCCGTCTGGCATGGTTCACTCCAGACTTATTTATGGTGGAAACAGACATGATTTTCTCGTTTGCAGGCTCATACAAAATGGAAAATGTCCAATCGCTACACTGCCTTGTGGTGAGGTGTGTCAGCTCTTAATCTAGTGGGCAGTTTCTCAGCAGCATCTCAGCCATTTAAAAGTCACAGGTGAGAACAGAGCTATGACATTGTTCAAAATATGCTGAAGTATATCACGCTGCCCTTAGGACCTGAAGGTCACAGGTTCAAGTCCTGGCCCGAGCACCACTGAGGTTCCCTTGAACAAGGTACCATCCTGCTACACTGCTTCCCAGGCGCTGTTGATAGCTGCCCACTGCTCCGTGTGTGCATGTGTGATGGGTTAAATGCCGAGGTCACATTTTGTTGTGGTTCTTGTGTGTGTTCACAATGACAAATAGTCACATTCACTTTAAATGAGCCAGAGAAAATGGGGAGAGAGCCTTCTTTAACCCCCCAGCAGCCAAACACAGAAAAGGCACTAGCGTATCTGCTCATGATTGCTGGCTGGTCCATGTGCCTGAAGACAAACACTGCAGTTGAATCCTGTATGGTGAATATATTTCCAAAGCAAAGATTTGAAATGTCATTTTTAAGCCTCCAAAGCGCTTCTTATTCAGCCTTGATGGAAAAGAGTCCCTCACACAACTGCTCGAGAGAATGTCAAGAGTGTGTAAACCTGTGTCAAGGCACAGGGTCACTAGTTAATTCCTTATGTTTTTTTTCTTGACAGCATACGAAACCTCCTTTGCTGAAGCGAGCAGCTCCAGCTAATCAGTTCCCATTGTGTTTTTGCTTTTTTTTGCTGCTCTGTGTGAGGGTAAACATCCTCCAGTGACCACAGGATGTTTGTACCCCGTCCTTTTCAAGTCACTTTTCCTCAGTGTTCAGCAATGCCTCTTCCTATTTTCACAGCCGTCCGAGACCCCTCGGCCTACTCACAACGTGATCCGCCGCGATTAGACTTATCGTGCAGCTCCACAGCCTTTGTAGGCCAGTGGCGTGGGCACCAGTGTAAATATTCTGCAGTCTTATTTTATTATTCTCTTATTTTTAATATTGCGACTGTGCAGTGAAGATAAGGGCTGTATGGCCTAGACAACAAATACAGCCAGCTCTGGTAATATTTGGTTTGGTTATCTTCGATAGTTAAAAAAAACAGAAGACAACAATGCTTTTCGACACCCTGCTGCATCTCAACATGACTTCGAATGTCAGTTTAGTGCAGAGGTTGAGAGAACATGATGAAATGTGCAGTTGGAATCTGTAAGGTTATTAAAATATATGAAAATCTGAATGCATTTAGGTATTTATTATTTATGAATGTATGTATTTATCCTTGTTAAATTAGACTAATAAAATATACAAAAATATGTGAATTATTTAAAAGCTGGGGAATATGAGAACATGGTCATGATAAATTGCACCACAGTATATTACAGTTTTGAATAAAATTGACTGTATTCATACTTTTGCATACGACACTATGGCAGTGGTGGTGTAATGGTCGTCCGGTTCAAATCCCAGACCAATACAAGTACCCCCGGGTGCTGCCCTTGTCAGCTGCCCACTGCTCCCACACACATGGGTTAAATGGTGAGGTCACAGGTTGTAGTGGTGCACTGTGTACTGTGGTGTGTTCACAATGTTACAGAATTTATCTTCGGTTTGAACTGCTTATGTCTAAATTCTATGTAAAAACAGCTCTGTTCATCACAAACTTTTTTATGACCACAGCCCACACAAATTTAAATGACATGAAAGTGACTATTTGTCATTGTGAACACACTCAAGCACTACAACGAAATGTGACCTCTGCATTTAACCCATCACATGTACACAAGCAGGCAACTATCAACAGTGCCCGGGGAGGGATGGTACGTTGCTTACGGTTACCTGAGCAGTGCATGGGCCGGGACTCGAACCTGCGACCTGTAGATCCCAAAGGCAGCGTCCTAACCACCAGGCCACCAGTGCCCACAAGTTTTGTATTGTACTGTGAAGCTGCTTTTGCTTATGACTACACTGCTGCATTGGCCCTTTAATAAGGCAACACTTGCTTCCTTCAAGTAATATGAGCAGCTGAAAACGTTTGGAGGAGAATGATGACTGCCCATTCACTTACGCCAGTTAACAGGTGTCCAGCTGGCAAGCACTGCACGGAGTGATGAGGGGAAAGGGAGGAACTAGAGCGACCATGGATGGCTGCGGCAGCACCAGTGATCAAATTTGCAGTTTCCAAATAATAGGGCCAGTGCTTGGAAAGTTGTACCACTTGGAAGATGCATATATAAAACTATTTGGTTGGTGGCCCGGGCACTACTGAGTTACCCTTGAGCAAGGTAACATCCCACTACACTAGCTGCCTGCTGCTCCACGTCTGCATGTGTGATGGGTTAAATGCAGATGTCACGTTGTGGTGCTTGAGTGTGTTCACAATGACAAATAGTTACTTATTTATTAAAAGTTATGAAGATCCAACACAGCGATGCAGATATGTTGGCATGACATGATATTTTGATGCTTCATTCAGCAATGAAATCTCCACGTTTGGAGCAATCCCCAAATACAGAACCCACATGAGATGTCACTGAGTGTAATCCAGTTCAGTGATAATGCTATTATGAGATCATGTGATTGCGATTGATTATTTTAAGTGTTTAACGGCTCTAGATTTCATCCATAACAGTATAACACTTGTTCTCCCTGAGACATTCATACACTGATTAAACAAGTGCTTATTAGGTAAAATACCCATAGTCAACAGTGACGAGCTTGACACAAGCCATATTTTAACACAATTAATAAGACCAGGCCTCTCAACTAAGAGAACCATACATGATACATAGACAGCAATAAAAAGAGCAAGTTAGCCATTAGCCATAACATTAAGTCCACTGAAAGGTCAAGTGAGTAACATTGATGCTCTAGTCTCATTACAATGGCATGTGTCAAGGGGCGGGATATATTAGGCAGCAAGTGAACAGTCAGTTCTTGAAGTCAATGTGCTGAAAGCAGGAGCGTAAGAATCTAAGACACAACATGTTTTTGTTGTTGCTGTCCGTTGTCGACCAGAGGAGGTTGGGTTCACCCTTCTGAGCCTTGGTTCTTCCCGAGGTTTCTTCCTACAGCTTAGACAGTTGTTCCTTGCCTCTGTCGCCTTTGGCTGCTTATTCTGTAATTCTGTAAAGCTGCTTTGTGACAACAACAGTTGTAAAAAAGTGCCATAGAAATAAACTTGACAATTTCAAATGTTTCAGCCCTGCGTTTGATTAAACATGATGAAATATGTAATGGTTTGGTTTCACATGCTGCTTGTAAACACTAAACTCCTCATGCTGGAGCCATTGTGTCCTTTTGCTGTCCTTGATTTTAAAATATCGTGAGTCACTTTTTTCACATAGTACACTCTCGAACACAAGGACTACTTGCTGGCGTAAGTGCCACGTCAAACAAAAGCAGTGCACAACATAAATATAAAAAGCACGCGCTGTAAATAAACAACATGGACGAGAATGACCCCTCGTCTGTCCAACCACCTGAACAAGACACTCGCCTGACTCAGTCACTCTTCTACCTCTCTATTATTTAACTGCTAAAATATTTAGGCCCGTCACTCCCACATTAAATGTTTAATCACCGGGCAGGACGCTGCTTTTCACTGCCTCCACGGATTAAATATAGAACAAGCAAATACTAATTCTTCAGCACTATGAGATGTTGAAATGGTCTTTGGGGGGAAAAATAAGTGTGACCTGCTCTACAAATGGTAATCCTAGAGATTTCAGTAATTCTAACATAAAAAACCAGATATTTAGTTTTGAACATATATTCAGATGAAGCTTATTCCAATTTGAACCAAATAAACAAGACTAAAATTTCCTATATTGCTTAAAAGGGCAAAGAAAAGCAGCAAAATGTAGTCAAAATCTGATCTAACGGCTGTATTGAGTGAAAAATAAAAACTGGGGTAAGCAGAATGAAGATTTTTCTCAAGTAATCAATATCTTAAAGCAACAATATCCTTCATAACTAGCAAGAAAGTCCTGGAAAATAACATTTTAGACATGAAATCTATCAAAGATTCTGTTTTATTGCACGTATTTCTCTCAGTTGTCTCTTGGTAAGACTTTGGGCTCTATTTTGACGTTCTAACCCAAAGCGTGAAGCGCAACTAACATTTCTGGCCGTGTCCAAATCCATTTTGCTATTTTGATGGTGAAAAAATCAGACTTGGCACCAGCCGGGGGCTCATAAGCTATGTCCTTTTTAACTATTTAGATGCTTTGGGCTTAACATGCAATGAACCAATCAGAATGGCCTGTCACCTCACCTTCAAAAGGCAGGTGTGCATGAGCTATCTTCCATTCACAAGGTCAAGGTCCTAACCATGTGCCTTGTGTGTGAATTGACCCGTTGTTAAGAAAAAGTATTGATCGTTGAAGTTCTTAACACTAGAACCCACTCACTTCTATGTTTCACCTAATTGTTCGAAAGTCATTGCGGAACCTGCACTTTGCTGCCCTTTGTCTCCTACAACCAGATCACCCATCATTGGGATCCCCAGATAACTAGTCCCAGACTAGTTCAGCTCCCAGGCTTTTAGCTGATCCTGCCTCTTTAACCAGAGATTGTTTCAATTCTTTTGTTTGTTATTGCAACCTGTTGTCGACCAGAGGACGATGGGTTCCTCTAAAGTGAAAGTGACTCTTTGTCATCATGAACACACTAAAGCACCACAATGAAATGGGACCTCTGCATTTAACCAATCACGGGTGCAGCAGCTATCAACTGCGCCCAGGGAGCAGTGTAGCGGGACCTTGCTCAAGGGTACCTCAGTAGTGCCCAGGCCGGGACTCGAACCTGCGGCCTTCAGGTCGCAAAGGCAGCGTCCTAACCACTAGGCCATCACTGCCTAAGTCTTGATTCCTCCCAAAGTTTCTTCCTATAACTTGGGGAGTTTTTCCTTGCCTCTGTCGCCTTTGGCTCATTAATTAGGGGCTCGGACCTGGATTCTGTAAAGCTGCTTTGTGACGTTAGTTGTAAAAAGCTCTCTATAAATAAAACAGACTTATTGCTAGCTAAGGTTATAACATAGATGTGTATTTTGATGCATAATGTACATAATGTTCTTATTATTCATTCGGCAATGAAAGCACATTTACCCAATTCCCCAAATACAAAGCCCACATGAGACATCATTCAGTATAATCCAGTTCAGATGCTGCTCCTTACAATTAAAACACAAATAAAATGTGTTTCTTGTAGCAACAGCTCTCTTTCTATGTATGTAATATTTATGGAACCCCTCCCTCCCTGGACCTCATGACCTCATGAGCCCAGCCTGCTTACCAAATGAGGCGAGAGGAAATCAGATTTTTGCTTTCATGTTTTATTAAATGTCTCAGATTACCAGTGATACAGTTCTACCAATAGATATGGATGAGCACAACAGATTCACAGTTTACTGTGGATGGACGTAGTATCTCGTGTGCTCACATGAGGTTTAAAATGCTACGCTCACTGATTTTCTTGCTCGCTGATGTTTCTGTTTGATAGAAGCTGTTCCTCATTTTCAAATTTTTTTTTTCTTTCAATTTTTAAACTTCCTATCCTGCTGTGTAGCTTCAGACCGCATAGTTACCATGGATGCTTCTGTGTTCTGGCAAAACAAGTTGTTCACAACTTAAACCCCTAAGTTCAGGGGGTCTCAAGTGGTGCAGCTGTGCCAAAAAGAACCCCCTCTCAGCGATGTTCTTCGCTGTGTGAACTTGAGGGCCATAAGACATTGGGTAATTAACTACCTGATGAAAGTTTTCAGACTGCAAAGACGATGCTGAATCGTGTCCACGTTTTTTCCTTGCTGGAACTGAGAACCAGAAAAGGTTCACGCTGCATTAGAGCCTCACCTGCTGCTCAGGCAGGCAGCTTAGAACAGCAGGTGCCTTACAGCTCTGCCAGAGTTATACGGTGTACCAGGTGCAAATGATCAAGGCCTTCATGACCTGAGGCAGGTGTGCAAGTGTAGGGAAGACACTGAACGATGCAGTGATGTAAGCCTTTAGGACTTTGGCACACATGTAATGCTGCCTTGATGATCTTTAATGGAATCCAAATGGAAACCGTGTTGCTGGTGCCAAAAAGAAATCCCTCTCAGCGACGTTCCTCATTGTGTTTACTCGAGGGTCGTGAGACATTATATAGTTAATTACCTGGTGAAAGAAGATCAGACTGCAGAGCAGATGCTGAACTGTTTAGAAATATTCCCTGTTGGAACAGAGAACCAGAACAATCTTGTATGAGTCCACCTCATTCCATATCTACCTTTCTGTTCTCCTGTCCATCATTATGTGTGTTCCACCATGTTCTCCTGTCCATCATTATGTGTGTTCCACCATGTATTCCTGCGTGTTATTATGTGTGTTCCACCATGTTCTCCTATCCATCGTTATGTGTGTTCCACCATGTATTCCTGTGTGTTATTATGTGTGTTCCACCATGTTCTCCTATCCATCGTTATGTATGTGTTCCAGCATGTTCTCCAGTCCATCATTATGTATTTGTTCCATCATGTTTTCCTGTCCGTTATTATGTGTGTGTTCCACCATGTTCTCCTGTCCATCATTATGTATGTGCTCCATCATGTTCTCCTGTCCGTCGTTATGTATGTGTTCCACCATGTTCTCCTGTCCATTGTTATGTATGTGCTCCATCATGTTCTCCTATCTATCGTTATGAATATGTTCCATCATGTTCTCCTATCTGTCACTATGTGTGTTTCACCATTTTCTCATATCTCCTGTCTTGTGTGTTCCACCATGTTCTATCCATCATCCAGTATGTGTTCCACCGTGTTCTCATTTCCTGTCCTGTATGTGTTCACCATGTTTTTATGTCTTCTGTTCTGTATGTGTTCCACTATATTTTTATATATACCATCCTGTATGTGTTCCTTATTCTCACATCTGCCATCCTGTATATGTTCACCATGTTCTCACACCCACTGTCCTATGTGTTGTACCATTTTCTCATATCTGCCATCCTGCATAAGTCCACCATGTGTTTATATCTTCTGTCCTGTATGTGTTCCACCATATTTTTATATATAGCATCCTTTACACCATCCCGTATATCTCGCATCTGCCGTCCTGTACGTTTTTTTCCCATGTTCTCAAATCTGCAATGCTGTATGAGTCCTCTATGTTCTCATATCTACCATTCTGTATGTGTTTACAGACTTTCCTATCAGCCATTAAGTTTATGTCCACACCCTTTCTGTGTGTGATCTCAGGGCTTCTGTTTAGTTTTTCTAGTAAACATGCTTTCGAGTCTTGGTTTCACACAGTGTTTCTTCAACATGCTCTTTGGATGTTTTTCATGCTGCTTTCCCCCTTGATGATCCTCACTAAAGAGTGTTCATTAATCACCCAAGACCTCATCCCTACATATCTGTCTGCAGTTCTTAGTGTTTGTATAACCTCTTCCAAGCCCGGAAGAGAAGAGAACTTGTAGCACACAGCAACAACGCTATTATCAGTCAACAAAGCACTTACAGAGATGCATCTGGCTCAAACGAGTGAGTGAGTGATTATTTGTCATTGTGAACACACCACAGCACAGCACACAGTGCACCACAATGAAATGTGACCTCTGCATTTAACCCCTCCATGTCGGAACAGTGGGCAGCTGACATAGGCAGAGCATAAGGATTAGGGCTTGTGGACAGTGCCTTGCTCACAGGTACCTTAGTGGTACTTGTACCGGTCTGGGATGTGAACCGGCAGCCTTTAGGTTGCAGGGGCAACTCCCCAACCTTTGTACCACCACTGCACCAAATGCTAAATACGCTCAAGTTATTTTGGAAGAAAGCGCATTCTTGCACTGAAGGTGACCAAGCCACTGGCCCATGGTCTCAGGAGGAAAAAAGTCTAGGACGTAGAACAAAGTTCATGTGTTCACACTGGGACACACATTAGTAAGAAGTGCTAATGGAATCTGGTCAAAGTATTCCCAGATATGATCACACAAGAAAATACACGTTAACGCAAAGGTGTAAACAGCCTCCCTGAGATACACTGGACGCCATTGTGGATCACCCAGTGCCGGCGTCGTGTTCCGGAAGCTTCTCCTGCCTCAGTTGCCTTCTTCGTGCTCGTTAGAGCACAAACATCAATGACTCAACATCTCCTTTCCATGCATCTTCCTGCACTGGGTCATGTTAACGAATGTGTGCTCACTTCAAAGGCCCACAGCCTAGAGCTTGCAGGATAACAGCAGTGCAGCAGCGTGGCTCGCAGTTGTGAGCTATGTCTGGTATTAGAGCAGCGACTGACGTGGTGTATTCTGGTTTGGGCTAATTTTACCACTCTATCAGTGTCCACCTATGCCATAAACCTCAAAGCCCTCATCCCAGCGTTGTGTTTTTTTGGGTCTGTGTGTTGGGCAGCTGATCTCCATTAGCTGGACATGAGACCCAGCCCCATGTTGGCTTACATTGCGCCCTGGGCACAAGCAGATGTGGAGATTTACAGGAAAAACAAAAAAAGGATCTGCACAGATGTTTAAAAACATGGCTGATGATGCAAGAGAGGGAGAGGGAGTTGCTGGGTGGGTGGCTGATGATATAGCACATGAGAGAACCTCAATGAACACTCCACATGCCAGGCCTTTGTTTTCTCCCTCACTCCCACACCCTTCCATGCCACAGCCAACGTCACATGGCATGGCGTGCTAGCTCAAATTAGCGCTCACACACATATTCTATCTATTGTTCTGTGGGCATGGACTGGGGAGAAGCAATGGTTTTAACTTGTTCACTGCACAGGATGGATGCAAGCGCTTACAACGATTCCCATGGCAGTAGAGGATGTGGAGTAATGTGCAGGGGTGGGCTAAGTGGTGTAAAATGTATCCTGTTTTGAAGAACATTGCTAGACTGGCTTTAGGGTGCAAAGAGCATGAGGCCAAATATATCAGTCTAAAAAGAACATGAATGAAGATGCTAGGCTGGGTTTACGAAGTGCTGTGGTGCTCGAGAAGCAGCAGAAGTTGAATTAAGTGGGTGCAGCATGGAAATCCTATACTTTCTGGCTTTTCGGGAGGCAATGTGATACAGACTTTTCTTTTTGAAAGGTCATTTAGTTCATCCAGTGTTTCTGCCACTTACAGTGTTAGTAAATTATTAAATAAACGATTAAATTTTCATATATATTCATATATATATACCTTCTGTTCTTCCGGGGAGCAGTGTAGCAGGATGGTACCTTGATCAAGGGTACCTTAATGGTATCTGGGTTGGGACTTGAACATGTGACCTTCTGTTCACAAGAACAAGGTCTTAACCAGTAGGCCACCACTGCTATATATGCAAAGGTACCATCCTGCTACACTGCTCCCCGGGCACTGTTGATAGCTGCCCACTGCTCCATGTGTGCCTGTGATGGGTTAAATACAGAGGTCACATTTCATTGTGGTACACTTAGTGTGTGATTGAGCGAGTTCCCTACGACAAATTAAAAATTCTTAATGTAATCAACCCATTACTCCAACAACATCCCATGCGTTCTTGTTTATTATGGAAGTATCCATCATTTTCTCTCCCTACGTCACCTTCCTAATCTTATTATTATCATATTATTATTAGAAATCACCATGTCACTTTCAGCCTAACCACCTGCTATATACTGTGCATGCTTATATATGTATCCTTAATGTTCATACGTGTTCAGATTGTATACATTAAACTGTTCTATGCCTGCACTTTATTTGGTTGTTTTAAATTTTTTAATTTATATTTTATATTTCTGCTTTGTGTCCACTGGGTTTTCATCTTTGCTGCACTGAGGTACAGGAATTTCCTTCTGGATTATTAAATTTGTTATCTGATCTTATCTTATCTTAGCAACCATTTCCCCTTGATTCTTCTTTCTTGGTTCCTCTCATGTCTTCTTGTTCCTCATGCCCTCAGTGAGCTCTTTCTGCTACTGAGTATGCCTTTCTCCAGGTGTTACCAGTCTTCTCCGCAAAAGGCCAGTGTGGCTGCAGGTTTTCACCTAAATCAAGCAGAAGCTCATCTGATTCCACTTGTGTCATCAGTTGCTCTTGAACAACTGGTTAGTTAGATGAGCTGAGCTCCCACTTAATTGGAATGAAATCCTGCAGCTACACCGGCCCTTTGCGGGTAAGACTGGTGACCCCACTCAAGACCTCCTTTGTTTGTATCTGCCTGCATCACGCTAATTAAAAAATATTGAACCAAGCAGCATTTATAACACATCTGTCTTATTTATATGGTAAACATGCCTAAGTGTCCTTATCGGGAAAAAGTGGTAGGAAATAGAATTCGTCCCTTTGAGAAATACAAGCTCAAGAAAAGAAAATCAATTGATTTTTAGTTGCAGTCTTTTTGAACTTCTTCTGTAGCTTACAAAAAATGAAATTAATTATAAATTAAATATAATTAATACATTTGCTATAAATTTAGAAATATTACAAAAAACTTATTTATTACAAAACATTTTTTGCAAAAGTTATTTTAAATTCGAAAGACGAAAAAAGTTCTCCAATAAATAAAACTCTGGGAGCTTATGAGCAGGAAACTAGTTTAAGTGAAAATTCAGGTGTTTTTATGACATATTTCAGTTTAATCATTGTGTGTGCAGTTGAACTTAAACAGTTAAACTTTACCTGGCAAAATGATTTTTAAATAAATGTAAAATATTTACAATTAAGGAAATAATAATAGAGCAACCATATTTTGCACGGTTGCATTAGTTAAATTAATGCTTTTGCCAAAATGTAATGCTGCTATGCTGTTCGTTAAAGGTTCTTTAGTGAAAGTGACAGTTACAATTATAAAACCTGAAAAAACATTTCAGGAAATGCAGGTTCGCATGGTCAAATGGATTTTTCACAATGATGATACCTGCTGAAGAAGGCTATTGAAGGAATCTTGAGGGCAGTGGAGGCCTAGTGGTTAGGACACTGCCTTTGGGACCTGAAGGTCGCAGGTTCAAGTCCTGGCCCGGGCGCTACTGAGGTGCCCTTGAACAAGGTACCGTCCCACTACACTGCTCCCCTGTTGATAGCTGCCTACTGCTAGGTTAAATGCAGAGGTAACATTTCGTTGTGGTGCTTGAGTGCGTTCACAATGACAAATAGTCACTTTACTTCACTTGAACAATAGCTCTATGCACCATGAATACAGTATTAATGGGTTATGTTGGTATCTGCTACCAGGGTAGTCTTACCAACCGCCAGTCACAGTGTTGTAGAACCATCATTAGCACATTTTTCACTTTTATACATTTATTTTTTTGTGGTTTTAGACATTTAGACAACGCACCAGTTGTGTCACATGCAACTCTGCAGTACACTATCAACGCATTTATGCAATGCCATGCCATACACTTACTGGCCACTTTATCAGAAACCTTGAAGCTCCATCTTGCTGGTGTACAGTTGTAGACTGTAGTCCATTTGTTTTAGCCATCTCCCACCACCAGTGGATGTGTGTAACAAACCCATCAACCCTGATGTGCAACCCTCATACCAGCACCACACACACTACCATGTCAGGGTCACTGCTGAGAATGATCCACCACCCAAATAATGTCAGGACAGCAGCAGCCAGGTGATCAGAACCTGGTCAGTAACGAATAGAGGAGGGTCTGACGTGTATATGACAGCAGATAGGCTACAGGCTATATCTGTACACCTATTGGTTGGTATCCAGGGAAGCTAATGCTGAGTATACATTTATTATAGTATACCATGTCATTCTGACCTATAAATGGGGAACAATACAGGTGATGTAAGCATCTTGTATTTGTTCAGTGTGATGCCAGGAAGTCGGCTCACTCTTGGCTTAAGGCGGCGCCGGTGAGTTTTAAATGTCACTGCTGCCGTGACCTGAAACTCCGGTTTATCTGTACTGCAGTATAATGCTGCAAAATAGGGAAGGCTTGATTTCACTTTGCCACAAGACACAGTGTGTCCTTATGTCTGTGAGAACAGGATGCACTGTTCCCCTTCCAGAACTGCAGTTTACATTTGGTTAACCTCGCTACATGCTCTCGTGCTGCAACCCATTAAACCCTAACAGCTGTTTTCTCCAATTGCTATGATGACTGTGATTACAATGATCATGTACAGTGATTAAAGGGTGAGGTTGGCTCTCTTAAAACCTTTCTGGCTCAAATAAACATGACTCTAGGAAAGTCCTTTGATTGGTGCAGAGTTTTTTTTACCCACTTATCTTAAATTACTGTTTTATTTTATCTGTGAAAATATGAGGGACGTAACACCTTAGCACCTTAGTGTTGGTATGACATGACACACCCTGTCTGTTGATTTTCTATTTGAGCACTGCTCCTATTGGCTGTCCCATAGAATGGTGAGACAGGGGGCTTGGCGCTCATAGAGCACAGTAGTGAAGTGAAGTGATTTATCTGTCATTGTGGACAAACTCATTCACACACAAAGTGCACCACAATGAAATGTGACCTCTGCATTTAGCCCATCACATGTCCACACATGGGGCAGCTATCAACAGCACTCGGGGAGCAGTGTAGTGGGACAGTATCATGCTCAGAGGGTTACCTCAGTTGTACCTGGGCCAAGATTTGAACTTACAGCCTTCTGTTCACAAGGACAATGTCTGAACCACTAGGCCACCACTGCCCAGCCTAAAGAGACCATATGTGTTTTAACCTTTTACACTTCTTTACGCAGAAAAACAGAAACAGCCACAAAATCATGAGCATGAGCCAACCAAGCATGCACTTACACAGCAATGTCTAATGCAAAACTCTTGCAATTGACCCAAGTAGGTTTTAACATGTTTGTCCTGCTTTAATAATGCTAATTTCCACTAGCCTGGTGATAAGGATGAGCTTGTTTTGTTAGCATTAAGCTATCCGAAGCGCTCTATAAGATAAGATAAGATTAGAACTTTATTCATTAGAAATGTCTGTGGATCTGGGTGATAATAAAGCAAATAAATTATGGATATCACCATAATAAACAAGAACATGAGATGTTGTGCATGTACATCGTTTTTAGATGTTACCGCTGTTATTAAATGTCCCTCAAACAGAACCGAGAGGAGTTATACAGTCTGATGGCTACAGGTAGAAAAGACCTCCTGTAGTGCTCAGTTCAGCTCATTGGAGCAATGAATCTTTTACTGTGTGTTCGGTGGTAACCAACCAGCGTGACATGCACGGGGTGGGATGGATTGTCCATGATGCTGAGAAGTTTCTTCAGCATCACCTTCTCAGAAACCTTCATCAGAGACTAAAGCACCTGAATCAGAATTGAACCACCCTTCCTGATCAGCTTGTTCAGTCTGTTGGCATCGGCTGCCTTCATCCTGCTGCACACAACACATTGTAAGCATTTCTTAAGGACACTTTCTCTAATGTCTCGGACAGTAAGGCTGTGTTCCAAACTATAGTAAATAGTGTGTACATAACCATTAGCATAGAAAGGTACGCGTGCTGAAGTTTTGTATATTCACGCTTGACTACTTAAGTTCCGGGGCCCAGGAAATGGTATTCGGGGCAGTCCTAGCTTCTATGCATGTAGACAAGGAGGGAATAAAAATCCAGATCTGTTGGATTTTTTTTTTTTTTGATGTATTGTGGAAATTACACTTAAAATGAAACTTATTGCTCATATGTCACACGACTTAACAAGGACATTTCAGACTGACACTTCATATTAAAAGGGCTTCAGAAGAGATTTAGTAAGAGTATTTCTAGGCCATATTGGCCAGCCCTAGTATTATTATATTATTAATGTGACTATTTGTCATTGTGAAAACACTCAAGCACCACAACAAAATGAAACATCTGCATTAAACCCATCACACGTGCACACATGAAGCGGCGGGCAGCTACCAACAGTGCCCGGGGAGCAGTGTAGTGGGACGGTACCTTGCTCAAGGGTACCCTTAGTAGTGCCCGGGCTGGGACTCAAACCTGCGGCCTTCAGGTCTCAAACGCAGGGTCCTAACCACTAGGCCACCACTGCCCACAAGTAGATACAGTTGCAACGAATGCATATGTGAACCCGCAAAAATATGCAGCTTTGTTTACTAAGTCTCCTTTAAAAAAGCACAAAAAAAAGAAAACTTGTCTTCAGGAATCAAATGTTGAAGCAACAATGGTCCACCTTTAGTTAGGAGTGTACTGGTTGTTTTGTGCATTAGGCCCTTAACTGATTAATACAGAAAACCAAAGCTCATTGTGTAAATGCAATGACTGGAAGCATCATTGCTTTCTAACCTATGCAGGCCCACAGGTGTGAGCCCATGGGCCTTTTTAACCCTACAATATGCAAAGTATTTGAGTCAGCCATGGAAAAACATGCGCTGCCAGAGCAACTGGCTGATCCAGTCTGTTCTTCATATACACACACTAACACAAATAGCAAAGCCTCAACAAACAGTTGCCATGTACTGACGGCCAGGTGAGTAAAAAGCAAACACACATTGGCTGGGAGCTGATGATACTCTGTACTTCATCCACATTCCGACAAGAACTTTGTCCTACAGTCCTGATGCTGACAACTGCCCCACAGTTTCTGCATAATTTCAGCTGTGGTGTCAGAATAAGTATGCACCTGGTGTCCTACAGAATCATTTCACCACCACTGCCCTTAGTTGGTTGAGGTTGAATCCTAATCCAAACCAAACCCTAAACATTTTGGGCTCCTCCAGACAGAAACAGTTTAAGTATTTGTAGATGAGCTGTGAGAGACCACTTCTAGAGACCATGCTCTATAAATAATGGAAACCTGTGCTTATGGCCCAAAATGGTCACTGGTTTCAGAGAGTCTGCAGGGAGTTTTAAGAGGTCTGTCATTGTTCCCGTTCCAAAGAATAACAAGCCCTCCAGCCTGAATGACTACTGCCGGGTGGCCTTAACATCTTTAGTCATGAAGGTGTTTAAGAGGCTTGTTAAAGCCTTCATCCTCTCCTCCATCACTGGCTCCATCGACCCATTACAGTTTGCATACCGATTCACAGAGGATGCCATCCATCAGGATCACATCCTGCACACTACCCTCACCCATGTGGACAGTAAGAGAGGGAATTACGTGAGACTGCTGTTCATTGATTACAGCTTTCAACACCATTGTTCCACTCAGACTGTTTAACAAGCTGAAGGACCTGGGACTGAACAGTCAGCTGTGCAGGTGGGTCTTGGATTTCCTCACAGGCAGACCCCAGGTGGTGAGAGTGGGCACCTGTGTGTCCACCTCCATCACCCTCAGCACTGGAGCACCACAAGGATGCGTTTTAAGTCCCTTGTTGTATTCAGCCTACACGTACGACTGCGTAGCCACTCACAGCTCCAACACCATCATTAAGTTTGCTGATGACACGATCGTGCTCGGCCTCATCTCTAATAATGATGAGTCGGCCTACATGAGGGAGGTTGAAGTCCTGGCAAAATGGTGCTGGCAAAACAACGCTGCTGCAAATCTGATCCTTCCTACAGGACAATTACACCAGGCGCTGCAAGACCAGAGCTGTAAAAATCATCAAAGACTTATCCCACCCCAGTAACTGTCTGTTCCGGCTTCTGACCTCAGGCAAACGGTTCTGTAGCCTTATCACCAGAACAGAGAGACTCAGGCGGAGTTTCTACCCACAGGTCGTAAGGCTCTTAAACCAGGACATGCCTCACATTCAGTAGGTCTCACATGGACTATACACCTCACTGTAATCCTGAATCTAACTCAACCACGGCATTGCACTGCCTTCAACTAAATTCAACTCTCTGTACATTGCCATTTTCACTACGCTATCTTTGCTATACTTTCTATACTCTGTATATTGTGGCAAATTACTGTTTACTAAGACTCATTTAGTCTGTATATATTGTTGGTCTGTATATATTGTTAAAGGTGTGTATTTACTGTCTAACTATTTATACTGTATATTGTTAGGTTTATTGTTTAGTGTAGTTTCCTATTTATTATTATACAATTTTTTACCTGCTTACATTTTATAATACATATTCTATTCTTTTGTAATATTTTTTACTTCTACATTCCTTTTTAACTTTATTATTTATCTCAGGTCTCAGGAACAATCAGGGTGCATTTCAGTACATGTTGTACTTGTATAACTATGCATGTGACAAATAAACCTCTTGAATCTTGAGTTAATGTAACAGCTCTTTTTCCATGACTTTCTGTGGTACAATGAAAACACAATGAAAACAAACAGGGAAGAGCTAACATGGGATAATTAAGCCACAGAATGGAATGGTCAATCCCATGTGGTCAAGCTTTTTTTAGCCTAAATTTAACTGTCACTGAACCCATTCTCCTCAAAAACATGTACATGGATTCTTCTCTAATAAATCTTTGATAATAAATACCCAGGGGCGCATGAATGGTCCTATGACAGATTGCCTCCCCTGGGTCCTATATACATTAAAGCCACAGTCCTCCTAAATGTAGTGAGGCAGACATGTTTGTGGTCCAAAGTTTGTTTAGTTTTGCACTGATGCTACAAAGTTAGAGAAAATAACCTTATAAAACCCTATAATCTTATAAAAACAGTACATCTAAAAATAATACTAATTCTGTTCCTGTAATTACATACTGTAATAAATTTAGGTTTAAACAGACTGTAAACACATTATAATTAAATAAGAATTATGTAACTTGTGTATGACATGTGCCCAGGGCAGCCCCAGACCAATTTAATCCTTGGTAACTAATAAACATCAAATAAACAAACATTGCTCACTTGCGCCCTCTAAAGGCGTTATAGCATTAGTAATGATTTAAAGTTTTGTTCATTCTTATTGCTGGAATAAGACCAATGATTTGTTTAAATATATATTTACATACATCTGCCTCAATCCAACAGCAAGTACCAAAACAATTAAACTAGGACAAATAATTTTTATTAGCTCAAATAATTGCGTAAATAAATAAATTATATAATAATTGTGATAAAACCTCTTCAACCACACTAACTGTGGTAATAAGCTTGTTTATCTGATGAACTGTTTTTCAGCAATGTGATCTATGTAAGTACATTTTTAAACATTGCAGCTCACTGGACTGTACCCATGGGTCACCCTCTGCACCCCTGTGCAACCTTGTACTCCAACGAGGACCCTGCTCTGCACACAACTGGTGTGTTTTCCCAGCATGTCCTGCAGCTATGAAAATAACCCCTGCCGCCTGATCACATTTACTGCTGTTTTTAGACCTCGGATGTAGCTGCATGGCACGTGAAAGCCTGAGCTTCTCTGCAGCGTACGACAGGCCAGAATCCGCCTTACCCATGTTTACTCCATTAATCCTGCTGTTGTGTGTGTGGGCAGGACTCCCCGCTGTAAATGCTGGTAAAACAGCACAATGCTTTATGCAAATCAGATCTCACTCTCAAGACTCCCTGTGTGGGATACATACAAACAGGATGGACAGTAACTAAGTACATAAGTTTGAACACTGTACTTTGGTAAATTTTTCAAGTATGTGTACTTAAGTATCGAATTTTTGGGAAAACTACAGTTTGACTACATTTAAAGACAAACATTGTAACTTCACTACATTTTTGTGAAGGTTCTTGTTATTCTTTACACAGACGCAAAGCTTTGAAGTCCATATATGAAATTTTGAAAAAAAAAACAACAAGAAAAACACACAAACTATCACAGTAAATGACTCTTACACTGTCAGTCAAGTTCAAAGTGGGTGCTGGATTTTTCTGAACAGCTTAACTTAGCTAGAACGTAGCTGCTCTCTCACCAGCTATTAGCAATTGTAATGGGCAGTGGTGGCCTAGTGGTTAGGACATTGCCCTTGTAAACTGAAGGTTGCAGGTTTAAGTTGCAAGTCCCGGCCTAGGCACCACTGAGGTGCCCTTTAGCAAGGTATCGCCCCGCTGCACGTGTGATGGGTTAAATGAATAGGTTACATTTCACTAATGATGGCAGTTACTACAGCAGAGACAGAGGTTCCTCACCAAAGAACCCACGACCATAGATGAGCGTCTATGTTTGAGATTTTTGATCACAACTTAAACTTCATCAATGCCTTCAAAATATGCTGTTCAATCCGAGAAAGCATTTTGAGGTCTGTAAGCATTGTTTACTGGAGAAGATGTTTTAAACGTTGTTTCCATGTGCAGCTTTTGTGCTGTGGTTGGTCAAATTAGTTTTTAATGCTTCCAGAGTCATCCGGTTCTAAATGTAGTATAATGTATTATAATTAAATTTTTTCATTTCATTATTTTTTTCATTTTATACACCGTAGTAACCCCTGAGTGGAAATTGGTCTCTGCATTTTACCCACAGCAGTCAGCACTAGCACACACCTTGCGAGCAGTGGGCAGCCACACAACTGCGGTGCCCAGGAGCAGTTGGGGCTTTGGTGCCTTGCTCAAGAGCATATCAGCTGTTCCTGCTGGATCTGGGAACTGAACCACTGCTTCTCTAACCTTTAGGGCACGGCTGCCCCCGAATGTACTTTTCAATACTTAAGTATTATTAAAAGCAAGTACTCCAGCACTTAAACACAGTATGTTTGACCAAGTGTGCCCATACTTTCACTCAAGTAATGGAGCCATGTACTTTGTCCATTAGGGTGAGTTGTGCTGGGCCCTCACAACACAGGTCAGGAAGTTACTTCTTGAGTCTTCCTGCTTTTGTTTGCGGTGATGGCATGTCATCACACACACTCATTTGAGAATCAGTGGTTGGCAGATAAATGGTACACAGTTTTCCCCTAAAAAATGTAGTCAATCAAACATGACGTGTTCACCCCCTGATGTTTGCTTCTTTGGTGCTGTATGTTTTTGATAAGAGGCTAAAGTAGTTCACAAGTAATGGAAGACTTTACCCCACCAGTTAGCAACACGATGCTTGTTAGGGATGTAACAGTGCAACAGATCATATTTTCTTATCCAAATGGGCATCAAACACATGATCAACAGACTGCAGCTACTTGACGCTGCTAGATCCAGGCTAGAGTGCACAAGCTTGAAGTTAGTGATTTTAATTTTGCTTTAATTATTTGTTAAATGTGATTTTATAACATTTGATATTTTTTTGATATTAAAACATCTGTATTTGGTTTGAAAGTCTTATTGATATTCTTCATGTCTACTTAAATATTCATCCATTAACAATTAAATCTCACTGTTTCATCAAGAAAACACTGTTTTACAGTAGGAAACTCTTAAGTAAAGGGCAGTGGTGGCCTAGTGGTTAGGACGCTGCCTTTGGGACCTGAAGGTTGCAGGTTCGAGTCAGGCACTACTGAGGTACCCTTGAGCAAGGTACCGTCCCACTACACTGCTCCCCGGGCGCTGTTGGTAGCTGCCCGC
>JBBPDA010131610.1:0-23187 GCA_037974385.1 Arnoldichthys spilopterus
CACACACACACACACACACACACACACGCACACACACACACACACACACACACACACACACACACACACACACACACTAACAAAGCAAAACAAACAAACAAACACTGAACTAAATTTACACTTCCTGGTGTAACTGCACAGATTTTTCAAACTTTCTACATAATTAAATGGTTCATGTGTAAACAAAGTCAGAGTGGTTTGCTGTAAACTGCTCAAAACTGTTCACACTGGTGGTGATAGGAACCAAACATCTGAAGATTTTAATCAACACAGTACTCAATATATAGAAGGTGTGAGGAAATGGTAATAAAACGGAAAACCTAATTAAAAATGCCATTACCTGCGCCGTCTTTTTACAGATCAAACAAAAGTTGCCATTTACTTTTCAACACAAAATGAGACAGATTGAGGAACATGTTTTGATGTCTGCTGAAAGTCTGGCAGATTGAACCCTTATCCAATACCTCCCCTACCTCATTAGTCAGACTGACGAAAACAACAATGTGGTTTTGTCACCGTGTACTTTGATGATGACATGTTACCCTCGACATGGAGGCCATTACTGCATTCTGCAACACAGGGCAAGAGGGGAAATGCCAGGGAGATAAAATTAAGCCAGGCTGGGGTGACGAAAACAATCTCTCAGACTTAACAGTCCGTATTTGTCTGCCTCATCAACCATCACACTGTATGTTTCTAAAACAGTTTGTGGTGAAATGTGGGGTAAATACAGGTCTGACAACATGCATATAATGCTCCTGCTACCTGTGCTGTCTGCTCCCAACCTGAGCTAGATACTGTTTGCATCATTAGCCCAGGATCAGCCTCATGCTTTTCAGTATAATTCAGTAGATTTTTTTGCCTGTGGAATTAATGATGCCAGGCATTTGTGTTTAATGCCTTAAAGAAATTATTTGGGGAATAATTGTAATAATTTTATCATATTATATGTATTTGTTTTACTACATACTGTTTCATAATAATTAGATGTTTATTTTATAATTATGATATAACATTTCTTAATAACCACATGCCAAAGGCTATATTTTTATTCAGCAATATACCACCATAGCTACTGAACAAAATATCAGCAACACTAGTATGACAAGTGATTCCAAACATGAACAACAGTGTGCATGTGTTATTAATTTTTATTAAAAATAAAACCAGCATCGAATAACCGTTATTACTATCAATTAGTCAATCAGATCATCAAAGCTCTCACCACACAAATCCAGTCGTGTGCATATGGAGAATCAGTGTAAATGAAATCAGCTTGACTGAGGGGGTTTCTGCAGGGACTTTCCACCATGACAACAACTGCACAGAATCAACCCCATGAGGCCTAAGCAGACGCCAGCCATGTATTGCAGTAGTGAACGTGTACATGTGCATTAGCAGTATCAGAGTGATTTAACTCCTGTTAGGACACAAAGTCTGGCACGTGAGGAAGAAAGAAGCGAGCTGAATGGAAGGAAGGAGAGTGCAGGGGAGACAGGAAGTCAATCAGCCTAAGGAGGAGACGAGCTGCAGCGCTATTCTGAGTGAAAGCACACACAAACACACACGCACACACACAGATGGGACTGGATGGTGTTTCTGCTTGAATTGTATGTGTGTGCATGTATGTGTGTGTGTGTCTAAGTAGACAAAGATAGAACAATGGAAGAACAATGATATGTTTTGTCAAAATGACACAAACAAACATTACATTACACATATAGAATGAGACCTGAGACCCGAGACTGTTGCTTTTTTACAATTGCGCTGTTTTAAATTTCTATAATAATAAATTATTCTGTTTTAACCTTTCCGGCACTTCTGCCATGCTCTCTGCCATTCATTTTCTGTGGGGATAGGCACTGTTAATATAGAATAATACATCTATTAATGACTAAATAATATTAATAACTAATACTAATAACTAAATAAACACAATTATATAGGGCATTGAAATACACCGGTCTACTGTATGAAGCATTGAGAGTAACACCATTATATTGCTTCCTTGGTCTTATTCTAACTCCTGTACATGTCACACATTAACTGCCTCTTTAATTTTCCTCTCTGTGCTCAGGGGGCTTGAGTGTGAGCCTCTTCTGTTTTGCAAAGGCTTGCTTTTCAGCTGCCGATCTCGCTCTTTGGCACCCATTTGTGTTGAAACGTTTTCTCAGATCAGTCTGTGTGGGCCAGAGTGTGTGTCTCTGTTTCTGTGCTTGTGTGTCTCTGGTTTTGGGTCTAGATGTGACACACTGCGATTGCAGGTGTGCTTGTGTTATGCAACCTTCCAATGTCAACATTTCCCAGTGCCAGCCAGCCATTTTTAGAGACTTACTGAATTCTTAAATGTGCACGTTTGTGTGTATATCTGTGTGAGTGTGAATCTTTAACTGACGAAAGTACAAAGACATGATATGTTTAATATTTTGGCTGTCCAACCTGATTGTATTGTTTAAATAAAATAAATGTTTTATTATGACGCCTGCAGTGCACTCAAAATAATTGCTATCAACAACATAAGAGTAAGGGGATCATGAATGGGTATAAAAGGTCATGCACCAAAGGTTTAGTCTTTGTAAGCAACGATGGCTCAAACTTTGTGCCAAACTTTGACTTGAATTTTGAACTTTCACCATCTACACTACATAATAATCAATGTTTGTGTGTGTGCATGTGTGTGAGTGTGTGTGTGTGTGTGAGTGTTTGTGTGTATGTGTGAGTGTGTGTAAATGTGCATGTGTATTGGAAATCCACAGAGTTCCCTAAAAAAAGCAAAGGATTTGCTGATCTTTGTTTTGAACACAAAACATCCTGTTATACGTTGTCTATTGGGCTAAAGAGTGTTTTAAAAAGGTGTTGAACAACCAACTAAACTTTGTATGAAAAGAAAAATGTCACAAAGCTTGTTCTGTTTGGTGTAAAGTAATGATATTTTGTCTAATTATATCTTGGATTAACATGTGTTAACAGTGTTCATTTGAATTTTCTTGATTACATTCATAATATTCATCATTTATTTACAATCAAATTTGGATACATCGTCTTTTTTAAATAATGGGGACAAAAGGCTAAACGAAATATAATAAATGAAGTGTAAAAATATTTTAGCACATTTAGCCAATCAGTTAAATTATTAAATGTGAACTCCATAGCGAAGGACATTTAAAATTTCAAGATATGAAAGTTAATGATTTAACTGAACTAATTAAAAAAAACCACACATTTTACACTTTGAATCATTCAAAAATACAGGAAAAAAAGAACATTAAACAAATCCTATTGTTTTCAATTTCCAAATATTAATAGCTGTTTTATAGAGAAGGCAGAGTTTAATCGATTGATTGCATGATTACATTATTGATTGACTGATTTTAAATCAATGAACTATGTTTAATTTAGTAATCCTGACAATTTTCATCATTTGTTTTTTTGTATGGGGAGTGCTGGAGTGAATGGCGTGATTTGGTGCAGTATGATTTAAACTGATACCCAGTGATGTCTAATGGGCATCTGTGGTGTGTGTGTGAGCACATAAGTGTGTGCAAAGAGAGGGAGAGGAGCAGCTCTAGGCCTAGCATACAGCCATGCAACTCCTGCGCTGACAGATGGAGTGTGTATCTGTGTATGTCAGCAGACTACACTGATGCAGAGATGTGCACATGTGTGTGTTTGTGTGTGCAAAGAGGAATGGACATGTCAAAGCAACGCATGGCAGTAGACACACAGGCAAAAATCTCAGTGACAGCCCCCAGCCCTTATTGAAGGTCACTTGGAAAATATAGGCAGAGTAAAAATGAGGTCAGAGCCAACAGACAGAAGCCACCAGGCCACACACTCGACAGAGCTGCAGTGGAAAAGACAGAAGGACAGGTGGACACATTAATCACTGCAACAAGGAAACAGGACCTGTGTTCAGTAGGTGCATCATCTCTAGTAGGAATACAATAAAAGTGTGTGTAGGAAACTGCTGGGACACTGTGTTAGTGTCAATCAGAAGGAGCATCCACCAAAGGTTCCATCTTTGCAAGCAAAGATGGGTCATGACTCACCACTTTGTGCAAACGTTTATGAAAGAACTGTCAGTCAGTTCAAAAAGAACATTTGTCTGCAAGGTTGCAATGAATTTTCTTTCATCATCTGCAGTAGAGAAAAAAGTGTATTTGTCATTGTTAACCGACTCTCTCTCCCAAAGTGCACCTCTATGAAATGTGACCTCTGCATTTAACCCATCACATGTGCACAAGATGACCAGAGGGCAGCTATGAGAAGCACCCGGGGAGCAGTGTTGTGGGACAGTACCTTGCTCAAGGGTGGAAAATAGAAAAACTTTGAAAAATTATGAAGAGGATTGCTGCAGTAACCATGGTAATTGTTGAGCAGCCAAATGGGCAAAAAATTCTGTTTGCAAAATTGCAACAATTAGTTTCATAATTAAAATGAAAAGTAATATAAAAAGACATAAACATGCCCTTTTATTCAATGTTTAGCGTGTTGCAGGCATCAATGTCTAAATTTGTTTATATGTACAAATAGCAGTTAAATTGAATGTATTGGACAACTAAAGATGCTCTAAAAGCCCCAGATGTAGATTTTACTCTTTAATCTTCCCTGGATAACTAGATATTTTTATTAGTTTTTTGAAGTCTTCAACTGTTATGTGTCACAAGATATGAAATGTTGTTTGCTCAATAAAAAAAGAATTTTCTAAAGATTTTAAGGTGACTATAAATACCTTGTTTCCCAAAATAATAAAATGAACACTCCATTCATTAACGCTTTACTTGACCCCTACCATACATGGTGTCTGTCACAAAAATACCAGTAATGGTAACATGCCATGGCAATTGTTCACACAACAGTATCATGTTACCATCATTTGTGGTATTGGTATTTGTTGTGACATATACCACAATGTTTGATGTCATGACTGTTTATGTCATGCTAATTTGATGTCATGACATCTAACATTGTGGTATGTCATAGTAAATGTTGATAATGACACTGACATTGTTATATAAATGGACATAATCGGTCATGACAACTATAGACAGAAAATGATAGCTTTTATGACATCATTGCATGGTCATGCAAAATTATGTAGCAAAGTGTTACATAAGTGTTGCTGAGTGTGCTGAATGTGCCTTACACTTGCTTACTGATAGAATGTAATGGGATTTTATTCTAGTTTTATTTTTAACGTTGAACAGAGTAAATATAATGTGTAAACGTGTATAAGCTTACATAGAAAACTGACCCTTGTCTAGAGCAAATGACCAACAGATGTGAACTGTTACCCCATTTCTATAGATAGGCTTCTGGAATGGAGATTTATGACTAATGATCTGGGCCTTTCTAATATGGTTAGCATATATGGGTAATGGCTTGTGCCTGTGGATATGTGTTTCACACTCATCAGCAGCGTACCAGAAAGATCACACTGCTCTCCTCAGAAGCCTTACACACGTCACAAACACATCTTAGAAATAGCAACAAGTGGACTACGATCTGTGCTATTCATTGATCAGCCATAACAATAACACCACCTGCCTAATTTTGAGTAGGTTCCCCTCATACTGCTGACACAGCTCTGACTGTGGTGCACTGACACCTGTGTGTGTTCTGATACCTGTTCTGATACTAGTCATCATTCACTTTTTAAACCACAGTAGTTCTTCTGTGGTGTCTGACCAGATGGGCTAATCTTGTGTACTAACAACTGCATACCTGGAACACTCCACAAGCCATTTTAGAGTTGCTCTGGCTCAGTCGCTTAGCCATCACAATAAGGCCTTTGTGAAAGTGGCTCAGATTCTTACACTTGTTCATTTTTCCTGCTTCTGGCACATCAGCTTGAAAGACTGACCATTTGCTTGCTGCCTAATATATCACACCTACCTGAGAAGTGCCATTGTAATCAGATAAATAGATTCACTTTATCTGTCAGCGGTGTTAATGTTATGGCTGATCAGTGTATATGGGTCATGGCTTGTGCCTTTGGATGTGTTTCACTCTCATCAACAGCGTGCCAGAGAGGAGATCACACACACCACTGACACATTGCTCTCTTCAGAAGCGTCACACACATGACATACACAACCTTATAAATAGCAACACGTGGACTATGACCTATGCTATAAAGCACAGCACATGATACAGACCCATTCACATTCCACTAGTGCAGATAAAAAAAATCCTCATCAGGGTTTATTGTTACTGTATACACGACAACTGCTGACACACACAAAAAAGAACAGTCAAACCAACTTGATTGACATTAAGTCTAAGGAGTTCCAAACTAAATAAACTATGTGCAGAAGGTTAGTGCATTACAATCTGTAATCCAAAGAGCTTTTGGTTTAAACTGCATGAATTTCAGTCTTTTGTACATGTCTTTCATGACTTTTATCTTGCGTCAATGCTAGTTTGTTAAAGTTGGTGTGCACACTCAGAAAGATTGGAAAGGCTTGATATCAAACAGCATGTGAATCAAGAGGGATTTCCAATGCTTCATAGTGAGGCATGTGTGTTCAGAGCAACTGCTTCAAGAAAGCTCTACTTTTTGCCAAGTGAGACCGTGTGGGTGCAAGAGAGCTTAAGTGGCCCAGAAGAGAGAGAGAGTGTGTGTGTGTGTGTGTGTGTCTGAGACAGAGAGAGATAGAGTGCGTGTGTGTATGTGTGTGTGTGTGTTCTTGTGTGTGCGAGCATGTACATAAGTGTGCTCTTGGCATGAAATAATGTAGAAACTGGGATGATATGAGCCCTACTGCCTGGTGTGTAACTGAGCTGGTAGAAACCTGCCTAGTTACAAACTAGCTGTGATTTCATTACATATATTTTGTCATAAAAATCAAATAACTTTGTAGGAGAAATAAAAATTGGTTCTAACTTCAACTTTTTCTTTACCAATATTTTCAGATCTATGATCATGTGTCAGAACATAAACAGACAAACATTCAGTAAGGTATGCAGTGTCGCAGAGACTGAAAATTGTGTATTGCCGGCACAGTCATGAAACTTAATCTCATCTAGAGGTAGCATATAAAGTGAGAAAAGCAGTGATCTTGAAATGAAACCTTGTAGAACACCATGAAAGAAACACTTACATTTATATATGAATGATGTCCCGTTGCAACAAGAAACTGCATGTTTGTAAAATACCCGAGACACCGCCTTTAAGTCAGGTGACCAGGCTGCCCTGAGAACAGCAAGGGTCATCCTGTCCAAGGCCATTAGAACAGTGAAGCGCACCCACACCCAGAAAATCCACAACTTCAAAGACACTGGGGATGTGGGGCGCATGTGGCAGGACATTCAGGCCATCACCAATTACAGAGCATCTCCACCTGCCTGTGATAGTGAGGCCTTCCTTCCAGATGCTTTAAACAATTTCTAAAAACGGTTTAAAGTCCAAAATGACAAAGCAGTGGGAAAGTCCTCCCCACCTCCCAATGACCAAGTGATCTGTCTGACTGTGGCTGATGTGAGAAAAACTCTGCTCAGAGTCAACCCACGGGAAGCTGTTGGACCAGTCAACATTCCTGGTTGTGTGCTCAGAGGATGTGTAGAACAGCTGGCAGATGTTCTCACAAACATCTTCAACATCTCCCTGAGCACCATGGTCATCCCAACGTGCTTCAAAACCACCACCATCATCCCCGTGCCAAAGAAATCACCAGTGTCCTGCCTCAATGACTATCGTCCCATCGCACTCACACCCATCATCATGAAGTGCTTTGAGAGTCCCTTCGTTATAAAATGTTCACACAAAACAAAGGGCAATCTAGTGTGAAATGGCCATGTGCTTGCGTCACCTACACCTGCTTGCTCTTAATGTCACTCATTCCAAGCAATCATGCCACATCGACTTAGAATTTTCACTTGGGAATTCAAACTTACATAATGAAACGTCATCCAGTCCTCTAGATAATAAACTCTGGACAAAAAGCAAAGCCTAAAATAAGCATGTATAGCGGTGCTAATCTGAACTGCAGTGTAATCCTCTGTCTAGTAAAATGACAAATTAGGCACCAGGCATTGCAAATGTTGTAGCCAGTTGCAGTATTTAGATTCATTGTATCTGCCCCTTTTCTGTTTTTTTAAAGCTGGTATTTGAAAGAGCAAGAATAATAGAAGGCAGAGAGCTGGCGAGTGAGTGAGTGAGGTGGTGGTGTGTGTGGGGGGTGGGGGGTGGCATAGAGAATGCTCTACTCTAGAACTCCTGCTGCGAGACAGCTGAAGGGAAGAAACTGAACCATTCCAACTCTCTCTCTCTCTCTCTCTATCTCTCTCTCTCTTCCCATCTTTCTTCTTCCTTATCTCCCTCTCTGAGACATGTGGGCAGGAGCTTTGGAAGTAGGTCAAATCCGTATAAAGAAAACAATCTTCCCAGTAGACAAGCAAGTGCAAAAGTTACACTTTTTTCCCTATGAATTGAGCAGAACTCTGAACAGCAACAGAGTAAATAGTACAGTAGTCTTCATGCAGCATTAGCCTATCTTCAAATTGTTGTCACCTTGTAAAAATTCCCAGACATCACAGTAATGGACAACACATCAACATCAAAATATTGTGTATATTTTACATAAATATATTTTCTTTAGTCATTTGAAAACACACCAGTTGATCAATAGAAACTGTGAAAAGCAAAGCAATGAACTTCCTTTGATTATCCCACATTCAGTGAAATAGAGTCAGCAGATATTTTTCCCAGGCATAAAAGACAATGGCAATTTAAGCACAAATGTTCACGTCAAGCTACCCCCTTGATTTTAGTGAACAATGTTTTCTTACACCAATGAGGACAATGCTGACAGCTGATTAAAAAAATCATATTTTCTTACCAGTATCTCTAGTTTGAGCAAAATACACTAACTGATAAGTGTCATAAATGGCCAGCTGCTGAGGATTAGCTCTTTTTATTAGCTTTCTAGTAGCAGAGAGAGCAGATGAAGAGTTGATGAAGAGTTTCAAGGCAGTTTCTCACTGCTGGCTGCAATAAAGAGCTCACGTCTGCACATCCCCCAGCACCCCCACCCCCCACCCCTTTTCTGCACTGAGCAGCCTGCTGGCTCGGAGATGGAGATAATCAGTACACAGCCATGTTTCCTCTGATTGTGCCTCAACAGCCCCCTCCCCACTCCTTCTTCCACTCCTTTTTGCTGTACAGCCCCGATAAGCTGGTTTGAGAGCGTGCAAGCAGGCCTTGGCCCTGTAAGGACTGTGTGTGCGCGTGTGTGTGTGTGTGTGCATGTGTGTGTTTCTGTTTGATACAGTAAGAACAGATGACCAGTGAAAGGACCAGCAGCTCTTCTCTGCATCCGTGGTCCTCCTCAGTTGTCATGGAAACACTATTGCCTGTGTATAGCAGAGCAGTTCAAGGCTTCTGTTTGTGTTTTTGTGCATTTACACCAATCACCAGCTTGGCAGCTGCTGATATAATCACAGAAGTAGCCGCTTATCGCTATCAAAATGCCCTTTTATTCACCAGTACTTGCCACTTCTATGGACTAATGCAGCATACCACACAGCACAACACAGCCTGTCATGTAAAAAAGGTACACTTAATACAGACAATACACTGTCTATACAATTTAAAGAATATGTTCCACACAGGAACATGTGGAATATAATGTGCAATCTGTAAAATTAGCATGTGATTTTAAATGCAGTTATGTAAATGTCATACTAGCAACTTGCCCATGTGATCTGAGGGTTGCAGGTACCACTGGCCCAGGTAACACTGAAGTACCCATTGAGCACGGCACCTTCCTGCTACACTGCAGGGTGTTAATCAGGGAGAGCTTGGCTTTGGGTGTGTAGTGCTGGTGGTGCTGACCAGCACGAGCATGCAGATAACAGCCAGACCGCATGCATGAGCACCTTCAGATCACTTCTATCATGGTGCTGATATACACCACTTTCTGTTTGCCTGTGCCTTTTCCCACACTCGTGCTTGCGAACCTTCACTGCTCCAGGAAGCTTTGCTGTCACATCCATGAGGCAAAAAAACCTTGTTGAACACGTTTTTTTTCAGAACTTTTTGAGAAAGGTGCTATATAAATAAAATATTATAAATATTATACTTCTCATATTAATGTTTGGAATATTGTACAAAATGTTTATTGTTTATTGAGTGTACAAAGCTGCGGGTAAACTGCCACAATGCCACCCTGCAATAACACAACACGTCGTAAAAAAACCCGTGCAAAACAGCGCCGCTTTTTTTTGACGTCACTTCCACCCGCACAAAAAGCGCCATTTTCATTATGATAACGTCCGTCCTGTGGTTTTTTACAGCCACTAAATTTGAATCGTTGCACTGTTCAGATATTTTATACCTTCTTGACATATTGTATGCCTCCTTTAATGCCATTTTAAAGACAAAAGCATGAAAAACGAATTTGAGGGTCGCATCATCAGTAGTGTCGGTGCTCACTGTGGATTAATGTAAGTACCAAATGTCTCGCTTGTTTACCACACTTTAACATCTTCAGGGTTTCTAAATTATACTGTGTCAGGTGTCTACGGTGAACTAGTTCATAACTTTGGCCCTTAAATTACAGTATAGCTAACTAATGTAACGCCAGCTGATCGTGTCCCTTCACTTCCAGTATTAGCATCTAATTTACAATATAATGCCACATATTGTCTAATGTTAGCTGTCACTGGTGCTCAGTCATCAGCAGCGAGATGGCTAAGGATTATCGGTTGTAGAGATTTGATTTCATCATCAATATAAGATTCATTGTTTAATTTGATAGTTTTTTGTGCGGTTGTGGTGGTTTAGTTAGTCATTTGAAATTATTAGCCGCCATAACAAGCACCCATTTGCTTTCTCTCAGGACTTTCTCTCAGGAGTGTTACCTGGTTCTGAAAACGAGTAACTGCATCAGGTCAACTGTATGACCACTTTATTGAACACAGCTTTTTAAAAGTCAGATCTCTGACCCTTTTGTGGTGCTAAAAAGAGTAAGCTAAAACTAGTAAAACTTATAGTAAAATAGTGCAGTCTATATGTTTTGTCATTAACATGCGGGCTAAATACTGAGTGGAATAGTAAGAAAGGGTGATGGTGAGTTTTAATTCTATGTGCTGTTTTAAGGACCAGAAGGAGATCAGAATAACCATCAGCAGGTCAGGAGGAAAGTGGCTATTTGTCATTGTGAACACACTCAAGCACCACAACGAAATGTACATTTAACCCATCACACATGCACACCTGGGTAGCGGTGTAGCAGGATGGTACCTTGCTCAACCCTGGCCGGGACTTGAACCTGCAACCTTCAGGTTCTAAGGGCAATGTCCTAACCACTAGGCCACCACTGCCCATGAATGAATGAATTACTTTTCTTAACTAATGCAAAGACTTGTTATAAAGTGGTTGGTACTGATAGTAAAGAAAGCATTATATATAAGATCTACTGACATGTGATTCTAATTTTATAGAATATTTTACATTAGGCCTCCTTGAAGATTGAAGCTTTACCCTAGCTTCTTCTTATAGGCTTAGGCCATACAAAGGCTATTGAGTCCAAGCGTTCCATTCATTTTGGTACTGAAATCACTAAAGGACCTCTAATTGTGGAATGTTGAATGAGATTGATAGTAACACATTTGCCTACATCTTTGGCATGTTTATAGTTTCCTTGGTTCTGGTGCAGCATTGTGTGGGTTTGTGTTTGAGCGGAAATTATGATCTACTATTGTTGTGTGGGTGGGTCTGACTTGCTGGCAGTTTAGATCTAGAACTCTTTGTTGGTGACTTCTGACTACAAAGGTTGTTGTGTAGTACATGCTACATTAACTGGTGTAACGGATTTAAAAAAAAAAGATTGTCTACAGCCCACAGCAATTACTGTAAGGATTGTATCAGTAAAGCATGCACCTGTTCTGTACTGGGTTCCCTTTAAGGTGTGGAGAAAAAAGTTTACCCCCCTCATTGTCACCATATCATTTGCACTATGCATGAACCTAAAAAAGTTTCACCAGATGATATTTTAACAATTGGAATATTCTGTCCTTGCATCTCCATTTTTACCTTTTTCCATTGTGTTACACAAAAGCTGTAAAATTTCCCAATTAATTGTCCAAAATGTCCTTTTTCCTTTTGTATAAATATGCATTAAAAAGAAAGATTTTTCTTTCATATGAAGTGATATTTTTGGCAATAGGTTTTGTTCTGACTGTGAAAATTTGTAGATAAGCCTCAGAGGAAATTCAAAATAAAGTATAATGTGGGTTTGTTTGGATTGAACTGGATTGGATTTATTGTTTTTTCCTGATATCCAGTATGCCCTGTAACAACCTGAAACCAAAACAGGGTGTCCGTTTAGTGTCAACTCTATTTTCTGATTGAATGTACAGGGGAATGTCATTGTCTTGGGTTGCTGGTGCATCCCCAGTTTACCTCATGTGGGATGTGGGAAGTGAAGTAAAAGTGACTATTTGTCATTGTGAACACACTCTGCATTTAACCCAACACACGTGCACACATGGAGCAGGGGGCAGCTGTCAACATTGCCTTCCAGGGTAGAGGGATGATATCTTTTTCAAGGACACTTAAGTTGTGCCTGGGCTTGAACCTTTTACCTTCAGTTCCCAAGGGTAAGGTCCTAACTGCTAGGCCACCATTGCCTTTTTTCTTTTCACAACTGTAAGTGCTCCTTTTTTTGGGCTTGATAAGAAAGATGTCATTATTTTCAACAACTGCCTACTACCTGGAGGTGCAAGGAATAAAATAAAGATACAGAAAGAGGTAAAATAACAGACAAGCAGAAGGAGAGCAGCAGCAGCAGAACAAGAAAAACCACCCCCATACACGTTAAAACAATACGTTAGGACAGTATGAAAAAGTCTGTCCATGTGTTATTAAAATAGCTCAGTCTTAGCCGGAGGCATTGTCTGATCCTAGGCTGGATTGATGCATTTCCTGCTCTTGGAGGCCCATTTCAGGTAACCTTTTGATTTAAGAATCTTCTTGCTTGTAGTGAGATCACCATGAGATGCATTGGTAAACACATGATAAACTGCTTATTCTAGCAGAGATTAAGAATGTTTTCCCTGCAAGAAGTCTCTATCTAAATAGGCTACTTTGTGTACAGTACACTGTGTTAATGCCCCCCCTCAAAATTAATCAGTGTCACACTTGGACAAAACAATGCTCTGACAGTACAAGAAGTTCATATTTTCAACACTGTGCTGAGTTTAGAGAAACAAAGACCAGCAAAGTACAAAGTACTATACTTGTAGGCAATGCAGAACATTTTATAAAAAAATTTCACACTTACAAATAATCTCCTGACCCACTATGTCCATTTCTTGCTAAATCTTGTGATCTAAAGGCAGGAGTGCTACAGGCTCCGCCCTATTTATAAAAGAATAGGGCAAGATAGCCCTTCCAGGTCATGATGTTTTGCATGCCAATAGCCTCAACCTGTACCTCCCCCAAAGACGGCTGGTTAGGATTTAGTTTTACTGCTGTCAGTTCTGGAAGCCATATGTGTTTGGTATTCAGACCAGAGGTTTCAGTGAAGCATCTCTAACTGGATAGCCCAGTGCAGTATGAGTCATGGCGGTCCACATTTTGTTTTTCTAGCTTTTATTTTCATTTGATTTATTAATGTTTGATTCTGCAAACATTTTCTGATTAAATAACCGATCAAAATATTTCCAATAAATCTTGGAATTAATTTACTCACATTAAGTTAGAGAAGTAATTAAAGATAAGAAAGTTTGTTTCAAGTTTGTAGTTATGTTTTTTTTTTATCATTATTACATTTTAGTTGTTCAACCAAAAAATAAATTAAAAAAACCCAAGCTCTTTTTAGGAGGAAAGGCTGAATGAGCATGAATCTTTGTAAGAGTACGAAAGCTCAGCTTTGATCGTAACTGAATGGCCATTTTTGTTCTATGCAAATTAATATTAATTGACATTAACATTAATATTAACGACGACTATGTGCTTTTAAGTATGAATGATGACTCTTAAGCTCCCCTGAATGTCATTTAAAGATTTAAAGATCTGTGAAACCACTCCTAAAAAAAAAACACGCTGCCTGATTTTCCATGGAGCACCATACTACTACCCATGGTTTGTGGCTAAGTGTAATAAGAATAAGAAAATGACTTCCCTAAAAAGAAAAAGACAGATATTACCTGTCCAATGGAACAGAATTACCTGTCTAGTAAAAACATGGCTACTGTAGTGCCACTTTTCAACCTTTTTTCTTTATGCTTTTCGCTGCTTTTGCATTGCTTTTGTGCTTTTCAATTCCACCATTTCACTTTAATTGGCACAGTGGTTATGCCTTAGACTGCTGCACCGTTTAAGGTGGAATGTGTCATTCATGTTTGCACTCTTGTTTTTTCTTGCTATATCCCACCTACTTTTAGTCATAGCTTTCTCCAATTCTGTGTTTCTTTTGTGAGTTAAAGCTGTTAAAGGCAGTTTCTCTGCCGTTGTGCAATCGGCTAGCAGCTCTACCTAATTTGTCTGCCTGAATAGCTTTGTAGAAGAAGCATGGGCAGAGTGCATGCAAGCAGACAGGAAGGTCATTCATTTGTGCCAGCTGAAATGCTAGGACAGGTTTTTTTTAGATTTTGCTGTTGTTGTTGTTAGAGCATTTCATTCATTGCTATCAGGTCTGTAAAGAGGATTTCAAGAAATATGAAACATTAATGCTTCTAAAACAAATCTTTTACCCAAACATTAAGTCAGTTTTCACTGTATGTCACATTTAATTTTAAACGACCACTCAGTTACACAACACAACACCTTTAATCCATATTAATCGCACTGTTGTTAGCCAAAAGCTGCTTCATATTTGGCATTAGAATACATGTGTGGGATTTTTCTTCCAAAACAGCCTGTTTTTTTAATTTCACTCTCAAGCCGTCACACCACTGCTGGCCATGTAATATTTCCAGTAGCTTCCACCACCCCCTGTGAGAAAGGTGGGAAATGGGAAAGGCGTGGAGGATTTCTCTGGCAGTAACCTAGTTCTGTCATCACAACACTGCTGTCGCTTTATTTTTTAACCTATAGCGTTTCTTCTTTCACCTAATCTGCCATATTCTTTATTCTTTATACACATAAAAAATGCAAGGGAAAACGTTTGAGATTATGTACATTATTAACATCGTAATCTTTGCATTTGAACACAGCAGGAGATTGAGATTTAACAATGAGTGTATAAATGCATGGTACCATTGTTTAATCTTTGTGTAACTGTGCAGAAAGACTTGACTCGGATAAGAAGAAGAAGTGGAATGTCATCGCTGACTCAGACACCAGGGATATCTTTTTAACAGAAAGTCATTAGAGAGTGTATCCGTGTGTTTGTGTGGCAGTGCATCTCTTGCCTGGACTAAATAGTGTGTAAACATTCTTGTCAGCCTGCAGGCCTACACTACTGTGTGTAAATGTTTTCCCCACTGGGCTCAGTGGGCTCTGCCTGCAGGGCCACCCATGCCGGCTGCAGCCCTGCATCATTGTCAAGGCAGTAGAACTTGTCATGGTCCACGGTCAGCTTTTAAACTAGAGTGCACTCTGGGGCTGCACAATATGGGCAATAAAACATATTGTCATTTATGTTGTTACATACTGCAATTGGAATTTGCATGGCAATATAGTGTGGTGGCCATGGACTTATTTATTTATTTATTTATTTATTTTAATTTTTTGCACAACTCTGTTGTTAGCCACATAGCTTGTCTAGCCCACTGTGTACTATTGTTGTGCTCTTCCCTATATGTCATTACTTAGCTACCCATTGAGCTGTTCTAAGTAGTAACAGCATGTTCATGTGGTGTAAGCACATACTGCTGATGTGCAGCTTGGAGTCCTCTGGCTGCCAGTAAGCAATTTATATTAGTGCCAGCCTGTTGCGGGGGCACTGCTAGAAATTTTGGGCCTAATGAAAGAATGTAATATTAGGCCCCCAGTATAATATATTTCTTTTTACATAGTATTCTCTGAGGGCCCCCTGCAAGTGCTGAATTTGTTCTAACAAAGTCAAAGATAACTTGCCTAAATGTTTTAAATGCAAATGGTAGTTTAACATCTAGCAAAACAATGTGATTGTCAAAAACTTATTTCTGAAAGAGAGCCTTAGCCCTATTAGCTCATTTTTCTCATTTCTGATTCTGATTCTGATTATACTAGCCACCAGAATGCCTCCCGGGCTGGCACCTTCCTTGAGCTGTCTCAATATGAAAAACACCATGTTGTAACAGTGTCAGACTACTCTCAATCATCTTGATCTTTATTAATGATACATTGGGCTGTCCTAGTCTATCCCCTTTAGTGGAAGACCGAGGACAGAGAAACCCCTAATTAGAGTCCATATTCAAATTACATGCAGGTGTCACAACACTCAATAGTCATGCCATGCAGAAATGAGGGACAGGAAGCCCATTCCATAATTCAGTTTAATATTTAGTGTTTTGTCCCTTGTTAGTACTAATACCTGGTGTGGGAGTAAAATGCAAACACCGTAATCGCACAGCTAATGTAGATCGGCGCTCAGGATGTGTCTTTATCAACCTTGGAGCACCTCTGTTTCTCCTATTGTTTATTTATTGTTCATTGGAAAGCTCAGTATACGTAAAGGACCTGTATGTTTACTAAGTTTATCTTGGGAGGAAGCAAAAAGGCTTAAAGTACCCTAATCTCCAAACAGCTTAATTTCGCTAAGACATGTATGAGGTCTAAAATTTGCTTATATAGCGGGGTTCCCACATGTCCTGGAAAACCCAGATTTTCCAGTCATGGGAAGCACATGGTAAATGAGTGAAAAGGTCTCTGGAAAATCTTGTGTTGTCCTAGAAAAATAAATTTCAACATTCTCATATTTCTGTTTAGCAAACCACTAGGCTATCTATCAGTGCTCCCCGAAACACGTAACATTGCCATCTGAAAGGGCTAAGTCAGTGGTCACCAATCCTCTTCCTGGCGATCTGCTTTTCCTGCGGAGTTGAGCTCCAGTCTGCATCTAACATTCTGCTCTCTCCTTCCCTGAAACTAATGCATTCATTCACAAATTGTAAATGGAGCTACACTTCGAAAGAAGGTTGATCTCCGGGACCAGGGTTGATGATTATATTAGTGTTCCACTGCAGTTTATGTATGAGAGTATTTGAAATAGGGTGCGGTCTGTGTTGTGGCAATGCTGTGATCACACCTCTGTCACATCACATGGAATGACATGTAGGTTCCACATTAAAACTTAAGTGACTTAAGCCAGCAGTGACTGCTGGCTGGTCACTGTGGTAGTGTTTATTAGGATTATAGGTAATTTTCTTCCCAACTGGTTTTAAAAGGCTGAATAATGTTTAATAATGGCTTAGTATGTTTTGTTCAGTTGCCTGCAGGGGTTGGTTTTTGCCTGCAGGGATTTAAAGAGTGTGATTCAGCTCTAACTTAAAGTGGTGGCTTCAGATAGGGATGGACACCAGGGTACATTTACATTTGTTCATTTAGCTGACGCTTTTATCCAGAACAAATCAGAACAGAAAGAAAGTCAGTGGAAAGTCATGGTGATGCAGGTTCCTCCCTACCATGTCTGTCAAGGATCACATTCTGCAGCAGTCCATCAGCCTACACTGTGCTTGCCAAGTCTGGTAAAAGCAGCCAAGAAACTCCACGATCGATAATAATTGTGAGTGTTCACTTCCTAATTTCCTTAAATGTTACTGGCATCATCTGAACTGCTGTTCTTCTGCATGTAGTTAATATTATTTGGCAATGTGTTTATTGTTGAAAATTTCATTGTCATGTCATTTTAAAATGTTTTAGATAAATTAGCATGTTAAAAAATGTGACTCAAATTCAAGGTAATGGTTTATACCCCTCTAGCCTGCTAAAATTAGCTATTGATTGTGAGTTAGCTAGAGGCAAAAACATAAATGGATTACTGAATGTTTTTGATATTCTACTCAAGTAGACCATGAACAACATAGTAAAGTGTTTCGTTTCTAGTAGTGGACAAACATGGTGTTTTCATTGCTCCTTTGAAGTCTGCTTTGTTGAAAAGCTTGTGTGTAAATAGGTAATTAACAGTTGTTTCCTTGAAAGTTTACATTGGCTCTCACTTTTAGAAAAAAAAGTACCCCTTAGTTTATGAACCAATTCAATGGTTCTTTATAGATGTTGACAACATTTGTGAGTATTTTTGTTCCTTCAGAAGAAAATAATCCTTTTTTTCATTGCAGAGATCATACAGATGAGTTCCAGGGTGGGATGGAGCTTTCAGTATGTTGGCTTCTCTTCTGTGGCTACCAGCATCTTCTCCTGCAGGTTGTTTTTCCTGAGGTTTCTCAGGAAGTAGAGCTGCTGCTGTCCCTTCTTGTGTACTGGGGTGTTTGAAATCCAGGAGCAATTTTTAGAAATATGTGTATCCAGTAACCTGAAAACAACTGTTACCACACAGTCTCGATTAATGTGTTGTGGATTGTGCTCTGTCCTATTCTTCTTTAAATCTACTAAGAGAAGTTTTTGAGGAGTTCAGGACGTGCTTGTTCTCTGAACACTTTGCTGCCACACTTCATCCCTGTAGGCTAACTAATCTCCACCTGAGAAGTCCAACCACAATTGTCTGTGAACATGATGGTGTTAACAGGATGAGTGGGATCGTCTGAATGAGATCATATTGTAGAGTGTAGAGAAGAAAGAAAATAGGGCTCAACACACAGCTTTTGCTCTGTAGGGAGGCTGGTTTAGGTCAAGTGATTCTCAAAACACTTTGATGACTTTTTTGGCAGTGGATAGTAGCAGATCTCAGGCAGACTGACAGGATGGATTTAGACAGGGACAGGTTGAACTGCTCTGGACAATTCTTCAGCATCATTCCTGTCACACCATCAAGGCTGGCAGCTTTCTAAGAATTCACCGTTCTAAGCACACACCTCACATCATGCTCCTGCACAGTAAGGATGAAACTGGTGGTGTCCTCTCTGTCTCAGCTACTTTCATTTTAAAACGAGTAAGGAAACAATTAAGTTCCTCTGCTAGTGAGATGTTGCTGTTGACCTTTGTAAAGTTGTTTTAGTTGTCTTGGTTGATGTGCTGGATGCCCTGTCACACCCACTGTGGGTTTTTTGTTGGTGAGGTGATCCTCAATCTCCTTTTGCTACTGCAAGAAAGTGAAAAAGAACGGTGTGCGGCAAACAGGATCAGTTTAGAAAAATAGGTAGGAGAATAGAATTGGAGAATATGCTTATGTAAGATCATATGTAAGGTTATCCACTGCTGGGGAAAGTAACAATGGTCTTGAATTTCCTCCATTTGTACAAACTCCAAAGTCCAAATTGTTTAGAGATGGTTTCATGTCATACAGTATGTCATAGTCTAGCTATATAAGCAAGGTTATTCCATTACATGAGTTGCTTTGGCCTCATCATTTTCTGTGGTATCTACGTAGATACAGCTAAGCTTAGCTCTCTCATTATATCCGCTATTTGGACGTCTAACTACGACCCGACTTGGACATCAATATGCAGTTAAACATTTGAACCTCTGACTTTTGGACGTCATGGGGACGTCTAACACAGGTGCATATTTGACATTTTTAATGAATATATTTATTTCTTAATTTATGACAAATATCAACATTGTTGTTAATATTGTTAATGAATATGAATAAAATTATGGCAGGCTTTCTTATGATTTCAACTAGTCAACGCCACTTTGATTGGCTGAGGCAGCGCGTCGTCATAACCCAAACAGTAAACACCACTCTGACTGGTCAATCTGCATTTTTCCTTCTTCGCTCGGCTGTGCTCAGCGTACTCATCTGCCATTTAGTGGAAGGTACGTTCAACCACGACAGGTAATTGTATGTTCATTTATGTAAGTTTAAGCTGTTTTAGCTTTGTGGTCTTAAACCACCCAAATTTGCTGTGGTTATTTGCATTGCCTCTCTTCCCATCAACTAAGGTTAGCTAAACTTTGGCCATAGTTAAAATGGAATTGGAATTACTGAAAACGACCATAGTGCCTAAAAATCATTGTTCAGTCACGAAGTCACTGCGCTAACCAGGGCTAGGCTGATAGTCAACTTAAGTTAAATCAAACATAGTTCATCAACTGTCTCTGGCTAAATTAACTAAGCTAGCAGCATTCAAGCACTCTTATTGGCTGAGCCAGCACGTCATCATAACCCAACCAGTAAATGCCACTCGACCTGTAAAAAACGATGTCTAAAATGAGTCTAAATTTTACGTAGAAAAGACGTTCACAGCAACCTCATTTGGACTAGAATTATCCAGAGGTCCTGGGGACGTCGATACTGGGCGTTCGGAAGACGTCGAAAAAAGACATCATCTGGCATCACGGTCTGCACCTTCAGAGGAACAAAATTGGATTTGCAGAAAAGACCTAGAAAAGACGTCGCTTCAACATCTTTCTGCTCAGTGGGTTAGGCTGCCATTTCAGATTAACCACCAGCATAATTGTGGAGTGACCAATGAATCAATTTTCAATGGGTAGGAGCAGGAAAGGTAAGTTCTACATACAAAGTAAAATATGTTAATATGTGTGTTACAAGCTTCAAATAAAACAAAATATCTTAAATAATTTATTTATTATATAGTCACCAAAACATTATGTTGTTAGCTTAGTATTAACACACTACCAGAATCCTATAGGGACTAGAAGTGTTTTTTCCTTTCAAACTCTTTGTCCATATGTTGATATTTATGGCCTGAAGTGAACGCCTAGCTCTAACAGCCACAGTCTTGTAACCTCTGCGTTTGAATAAAAATGTATTGAAGCCACTCCTGATGTAAGCCAGAGTTTGACTTACTAAGAAACGAGATTTAAAGTCATTCTCTGCTATTCATCTTTTTAGGCAGCATGGCCTCCTGAACATCTGGGTTGCATTTACAAATAGGTTTTGTCTGAAATAGGTTTCTGTACTGCTGGGGCGTCTTCCCCTCACAAATAATACTGCTTTCTTCTTTTGTCTTCATTCTCAATAATAAACATTTGAAACTATAGCTGATACAATCTTTGAGTAGCTCTCATTTTTATTGTGGTTTTTTTGTGTGGAAATTGTCAATTATACGTTTATGGGTGCATTCTGTTTAAGAAATAGTGATGTTACAGAGCAGCAGTAACATTACTTTTTAACACAAGGTCTTTAGTTCAAATTTATTTTTCATGTATAAATAGCTAGAGTTGCCTAGAAACCATTTTAACACAAACATATCAAGAATTAAATCAAATATTGACTTCCTAATGGAAAATCATGCACATAAACCTTGTTACATATCCAGAAGATTTTCAAAAGAAAAAACAAAAAATTATCTTAACCCTTCTCATATCTGCTTTAGGAACATAGGTCACCTACAGGGGCCCTTTTAGTTTTAGCTACAAATGAACACATTTTAGAGGACAGTCTTGTACATAAAGGCCATACAGGACAGTCTTGTAAGACACTGTTGTCAGCATTTCTGTGAATATACACATGCACACATAAGCAAAGTGATGAGACAAACCAAAGCTTGTGCCTGTGCTTCTATGCTGCTGTAAAAATAGAAAGTAAATTCATGGAAATGTATACAGTGTGATTAAATACTTGTCAAACCCAAATGGGAATGTTCTTCAGGAGGTCACTAGCATGTCAAGTATAATGGTATAAGCTATTTATCTTAAATCTTTTGGTTGATCTTAAGGTGAGAAATACAGATGATGTTGCTGATGATGTAAGATATCAGCAACATGTTCCACAAACAGAAAACGTCAGCTTGGGGGCAGTCTAGGGACCCTTATCTGTTGGTAAACAGCACTTGTGTACACTACCTTTTGGCACTTTGAAATCACTTTAAAAGTTTGGAAGAAATGTTTTCTTCCTCAGTCTTCTCGAACTGCATCAAACTCTTTTTTTTTTTAATTTACACTACATTTTGCATTTTTTTTTTTCATTTGGCCATTTCGGCCAATTTCATTTCATGACGCTTTTATCCAAAGTGACTTCCAAGAGATTCTAAGAGTACAACTTATTTTAAGCTGTAAACTAAATGTCATGATAATTGTTATTGGCCTATTGCACAATATATGTACATGATCATGATAATGTTCTGGACCTTGATGTTGGCAAACGGAGTTTGCATATGTTTGTTTATGTATGAATGAATGCATCTGTGTGTAGGCCTGTTACAAGTACTAGACAGAGGGGTAGTCCTGATTGAAATGTCATTGGGAAGTCCCAGCCACCAACATTTTAGCCAGTTGCTCTGTTTCTGGGTTCATGCACTTATAAGTTTTTAAATGTTGTTTGTGTCACCAATATTAAAAAATTCAGTCAGACAGGTTCTCCTAACTCACTTAATTATTCAAAGGTGGGTTTTGGGCCTTAACATATAGGTCCCTTCACCTTTAAAAGGCAGTGCATGGCAGTGCATGAGCTATAGCGGAGTGATATTATAATGGACCGTTCACCAGGCAAACCAGATCGGTTTTCTGCAAAGAAACAGATCTGCTTGTGTGCAAAGCGAAAATGTGAGAGCACATCATTCATGGGAGCAGCACTGTTCCACCAAAGCTTTTCAAGTGCAAATAGTGCACCTTGTACTGGTGTTTGTAACAAGTATTGTGCCCCACAATATGAACTAAATAATTTTTAATTATACATCACTGACTTTAGTGATGTGTTAAACTAGCAAAACCACTTTGCTTCTGGCGTTCTTCTTGCTAAATGTTATTCATTTCTTTTTATATCCAAACTTGTCATAAAAGAATATATGGCATTTGGAAATGAAATAATTTTGCGAGAACTCAACAAAGACAGATATAGCTTGCAAACAATGGTCTGTGACTTGTGGGAAAGATGAATTGCTCATTATTAAAGCAGCAATTTTACATATGTCCAAGCAGGATTCTCAGTGGCAGTGTGTTCTGTGGTGCCTGAATGAGCAAAGCTTGCCTGCTTTTCCTCAGGACTCTTACTAACCAAACACACTGACCCAGACACTTATCCCCACAATCTCTACCATTATTCAACTCTAACTGCTTCAATCTTCAGCACAACAACATGATAACACAACTGAGAGTAAAAGAGATACACCAAAGTGAAGGCCATTTTATTAATTTCACATCAATTTTCAAGATTTTTATACAGTGGGTACGGAAAGTATTCAGACCCCCTTTAATTTTTCACTCTTTGTCATATTGCAGCCATTTGCTAAAAT